>LPNX010016199.1:4178-78391 GCA_001517045.1 Pseudotsuga menziesii | reverse complement strand
TGTGTTTTGAGGGCTTCTATCTAGCACATGAGTAAAAAATCAGGTTTTCATCGCCAAATTTGGCCAAAAAGTGTTACCCATCTTCATGGAATCACCCTATACCCTCCAGAAGAGGTGGAGAAGCACAGGATTTCTAATGGTATAAACATGGTTTAGATGACAAACCACAAGTTGTGAGTCCGTCAAGAGTACTAGATTGCGAACATCTTGGGAGGCAGCTTCAGTCAAAAGACCTATGACTACTTGATACTCAGCGATGTTGTTGGTAGCAGGACCAATACAAACCGCTCCTGAACTGACCAAATCTCCAGCTGGGGAATAGAGGACCCAAGCAGCTGAGGAAAGATTCAAGGTGTGGTAGAAAGCACCATCAACGAAGCCGTAGAAAGCCATCTGCTCTGCATGACCAAAACATTGTATAAACAGATACGGACACTAAACTCAAAACCATATTGAAAATACTAAAAGCACACTGAAAGTCAAGAAATATAAATATATACAAGATACTATCCAAGAAATACCTAGGCATAGTACCTCTTTAGGTACAACCCATTGCGAGGCTGCCCTAAAGGGATTCCATCGTAGTCAACGAGCTCATAGGCCCATTTCTATAAAACTTTAGAAATGACGAAAGGACCGTAACACATGGACTCAAACTTTCCTTTCCCTAGTTTGTCATATCTCTGGTCGTAACTCAAAACTAGGTCACCCTCGTTAAAGGCACGAGGTTGGATGGATTTATCATACTATGCCTTGATGCGTTTCTTATGTGCCTCATTAGCTAAGGTAGCATCTCTCCTAGTTTCATCAAGGTTTTTCAAGTACAAAAATCTCTCTTCCTCTACGGAAGTGTCTGGGAGAAGTTCGATGGCAAGTTTTAAGGATGGAATATGACATTGAATCGGTAAGACAACTTCGAGTCCATAAACAAGCTGGAATGGTGTGAAACTAGTAGTTGTTTTCACTGAAGTCCTGCAAGCCCAAAGAGCAGAGAAAAGGATATGGTGCCAATTGGATTTATGATCTCCAACCATCCGACAAAGCATAGTCTTTAAAACTTTGTTAATGGCCTCTACCTGACCATTAGCTTGTAGATAATATGGCATAGATTTTTCATGGCGAAAACCTAGCTTGGCACTTAGTCCCTCCATCATTTGATTACGAAAATGTGATCCATGATCAGTAACAATGGACTGCGGGACTCCAAATCTAGCTATGATATGATTGAACAGGAAAAGAGCGGTAGTCTTACCATCTTCCGCATATGTAGGCATGGCCTTAGCCCACTTTGTAAAATACTCAATGGCTACGATGATGTAAACAAGCCCCCGACTGAGGTAGGCTTACAATGCATATAATCAATCCCCCATTTGGAAAATGGGCCAATGGAAATGATAGAGTGTAGCGGAGCAGGATGAGAGCGCTTTTTGGGATAAAATTGTTGACAATTTGGGCATTTCTTAACAGCCTCGTGACATTCTTTAACGACTGAAGGCCAAAAATAGACAGTGTGAAGGATTTTTTGAGCTGTAGCCATCCCAGATAAATGACCGCCACATGCTCTAGAGTGGCAATCATTCAACACATGTTCAGCTTCCTCATGGGTGAGGCATCGCCAAAGAATAGAATCAATCCCATGTCTATACAAGGTATCATTTAGGATGAGGTAGTATTTCGTGTGGTAACGGATATGGTGGCAATCGTCACGGGATAGATTTGGCTGAAATATTTGTGTTTGGAGATAAATAAGCATATCTCCATACCATGGGTCAGTAGTGCTTATCAGGAACAGGAATTCATCCGAAAATGAATCACTGGGCTTAGATTCCATCAAAGCATAGGGAAGATCACACATGAGCTCAGCAAAGACCAAGGATTTCTTTGATGTGGATTTGGCAAATTCCAGATCAAACTCCTGTAGTATGCCTATCCATCAGGAGTACTTTCCCCCAAGCACCTAACGAGTCAGTATGTAATACATAGGGTTCTGGTCAGCCAATACAGTGGTTGTGCGGAGCAAAATGTACTGACGAAATTTTTGTACAGCAATGACCATGGCCAATGCTAACTTCTCCACATGTGAATATCAAGTTTCAAAATCCATAAGATTCTTACTAGCATAGTAAATCACGTGCTCCTAACCGTTGGGATTTCCCTGCACCAAAATCATAGTGATGGTAGTAGGGGATGCAGCAATATACAAGAGAAAGTCCTTTGAATCATCTTGGGGGTGTATCACAGGTGAATGAGTCAGAGCGTGTTTGATATTATCAAAGGTGCATTGGGCTTGGTCATCACAGAAGCACAGAGTGTCCTTCTTAAGGAGAAGCATATAACCGTGCGTTTTCTCTACAAAATTGCACATGAAACGGTGGAGAAAGTTTTCCTTCCCTTGCAAACTTTGGAGTTCGAGAAGATTGGTTGGGGTTGGTAGAGATAAAATGGCAGCAATTTTCAAAGGGTCTATCTGGATGCCATCCTTAGAGACCACAAAACCTAACAGACGTCCCGTCTCAACGCAAAAAACACATTTATGCGGGTTGAGCCGTATATTATAATGATGGCATCTCAGGAAAATATCTCTAAGATGACCAGGGTGGTCCTCCCGTCGATGTCAATGAGCAAGGAGGTTTTCAAGGTACAGTTCAACAATATGTTTAATATCGTGAAATGCATAGGACATCGCACACTGGAAAGTGGCTCCAACATTTTTCAAGCCAAAAGGAAACTTCCTATACGCAAAGGTTCCCCATGGGAAAATGAATGTCGTCTTGTGCTGATCAGTGGGTAATATCTCAAACTGATTATAGCCATAAAATCCATCCATGAATGAGAAGATGACACTTCTAGCATAGTTGTCGATAATCTGATCGATATGTGGAGTAGGAAAGTTGTCCTTAGGACAAGATTTATTCAGGTCTCTAATATCGATACAACTCTAATGGTGCCCTACTTTTTATTGACAGGGACAACGTTCGATACCCATTTTGTCAGGGGTACGAGATAAATAAACCCAGATTTGAGAACTTTCTCTATCTCAGCTTTAATAGCTGCAGCCTTCCGTGGAAGAAATTTCCTTAGTTTTTTTCTGACAGGTTTAGTCGTGGGATACGTTTTAATTTCATGGACCACAATGGATGGGTCTATCCCCGACATTTCTTCATAAGACCAGGAAAAAATATCATGGAATTCTTTGAAAAGTGCCTTATATGCTTCAGATTCATCTAACGAGCAGTTCTTCCCAACATGAACATGCTCGATGGTACCAGGCTTGGCTAATATGTCAATCGAATTTGTCTGAGTAATGTTGCAAAGGTTTCCTTCAAAATCTGTGTCTTCCAATAATATAGGATTTTGAGGTGCATTGACAATATCAGTGGAAAACAAGGATGCAAAGTCATGGTTAACCGAATTGGTGTTGGGGAGGAACAGGGATCTATGATGGTGTTCCTCCTAGATGGACTCATTCATATTCATAATCTCCATAATGGACTCGTCTTAAGGAAAAGTCTCAAAGAGATAATCCAAAACAGTAAGAGATGGTTCTAACCAGTAAGGCAGGTGGTAAGGATCCGAAGCCACCAGATGAAGCTCATCGATGTGATCATCAGAAAAGGTTTGAATGGTGTTGTACATTTCTTCATGTGGACTCAACAAGGTGGAATCAACAATTTGTTTTCCCTTGGGCTCACAATCAAATGACGCAATCATATTCACCATTGTTGTGTCTATGTTAGGAGGAGTGGATGGAAAAATCCCCATAAGGGATGAATCCTTCAACATGCCTACCCCAATAGACTGGAAAGGAGGAGGGGACTAGCCTAACATAGGGATGTTATTAGCTATATAGGTTGTAACATCTAGCGTACAAAAATCAAGCTGATCAATGGTAACAATTCTCCCTAGATATGGAAATTGGATTGTTTAGAATACTGTCGAAGCGACAGCATTCATGGCGTAAAACCAATTTCTTCCTAGAAGGAGGTTGTAATCTAATGGGGTGTCCACTACTTATACTTGAATAGAAACAATTTTTCCCCTAAGCTTGACTGCAAGGGATGATATGAGACCATGGGGCTGGAAACCTCATCCATCAAAGGCCTTCAAAGTCACAGGTGATGTTACAAGCTCAGGAGAGCCGATAGCTTTCCAACAGGACAGGGACAAAACCAAAGTTGGAGCTCCTTCATCTAAGACAGTCCTAAATACTTTCTTTCCGATTACTTTTGTGATGATTTGGAAAGCAAGTTTGTGAGGTAGTCTAGACTTATAGTTCTCGACATTGAAATGAATCAAATTAGAATTGTCCAGGTCTAAATCTCCTAACACAGTTAACAGGTTTTTGCATTGTGTAGGACAACTTTGAGCACTTCCAAGGTATACATTGCACATGGTTCCTGAGTGAGATCTTCAACTAAATTATAAAATTGAGTGGCTCAAGCATTAGGGTTAAAGACAGCCTTCCTAAGAGAACTCTTGGGTGGACGCAAAATCATATCAAGAATAGGCTTCTGGATGGTTAGGGGGACAGTAGATGAGGATTCGGGAGAACCAGTAGAGGGAGCTTTCCCTAAAGAAGAATGGTCTTCTTTCTTGTCTACGGGTTTGTCATAATTCTAACTTCGAGTTTGCAGACTAATGGTATCTGAGGACATCATATGAATTTCCTCTGACGAACTAGAGTTTCCTTGATTAGACATGTGGTCTATCAATTGTTGTTGAGAGGGAAAAGGATCCATGAGAACTACGGGTATGGGATTTGTTTTCAAAAATTGGGTGATTTTGTCCCGATGGGGACACTCTTTTATGAAATGGTCACCTCCACATAGCAGACATGGATATTTTGCTTTTCTTTTCCCTTTATCGTTATCATTATTGGTTGGTTTTGGGTTCTCATGTTGGTTTCCAGGTTTTTTATTTTTTTTGTTACCTTTCTTTTTATTATTGCCAGAGGTTTGAATACTCTAAATAGAATTGACCTTAGTAGAAACATTGGGAGTCAAAGGAGTAGGGGTGGTAGTCTAGGGTTGCTTGGCAGGTTTTTCTACTGATAGGGACTGGATTGAACCAACAAACCCATCAACAGGGACTTCTGCTGGCAGCTTTGTAGGATCGGTGCTTGGGCAAGGAGCTTGAGGAATCAAGTCATATAAAGTTTTGGACTAGGAATAAACCAAGTCCAGATACTAGGCTCAACTAATGGCTTGCTCTTCAGTAACGGCACCGCCCATAGCCACATCTCGAGCAATCAGAGGCAACAAAGATTCGGTAAACCAATCAGCTAATAATTGATCTGGAATAGGATCCTTAATAAAGTCTTCTTCACCTTCTCTACTCAAAGATATGATTGGATATGTGGGTGGATGTGTTCTATTGCAGAGAAGTTAAGAGATCAATACCCATTTCATAACGAATGGGAAGCTGAAAGTGTGTAAGAAATACAGTTGCCAACGAGCCAAAATCCACAAACGAGTGTTACAGAAGTTCAATATACCATCTCGCGGCTGTACCGGTCAAAGTACCTTGAAAGAGTCTTAAACAAACTGAATCATCCATAAGGGAGTTTAAAATAACACCACAGATGGAATTTCATGACATGGTTTTTTGGATCGTCTCCCTACTTCCCAGAACTTTGGAATGTCTGATGGTAACTTTACTGGAATGGGAGGCCACGAGGGGTTATGTCGAATGGGGTCATTAATCAACTTAGACAAATCAGGCAAGTCCAAATTTGCTAGGAAAGGTAACTGATGGTTAGGTTTCACATACTGGTAATATTGATATGGCATATAGTTACCAGTAGGACCATAAGTAGACTGATAGACACGTTTTTGTGACGAAGAACTACCAAAAAATCCACCCACGCGGGGTTGATTTCTGGTATTAGGACCATTAGGACCACCATGGCCACCAGGGTCTCCAGAAACACCAAGACCATTGGGACCACCAAGACCACTGGGACCACCAGGAGGAGGACCACCAAACCCTCCTGGACCTCTGGGAGGTAAACCTCTAGAGCCTCTGGAACCACTAGGAGGAGGGACACTAGACCCTCCAAGGACATTAGGAGGAAGCCAACCAGGCCCCCAGGACCACCGAGACCATTAGGAGGAAAGCCACTAAGCCCTCCAAGACCATTAGGCCCCCTAGGGGGAGGACCTCCATAAGGCAGTCCTACACCATCTCCCAGAGTATGTATAGGTATCCCCCCCATAGCTGCCATGTAGGACCAGTTAGGTTGCCGCCATGGCATGAAAGTATTACTAGGATATGGAATTCCAGCATAAGGCATTCTTGTAGGATTGGGTGGATAATTGATGTTTCCTACAGGTATTTGATGTGTTGTATAACAATAACCCCAAGAGGTTTGATTGGTTACAGGTTGTGCCCCCAAGGGCTGACCTGAACTAGATGGGGGATTAACCACATTAGTGTGGGTGGGAGGGACATAAATTGTAGATTATTCTATACCAGAGGTCTATCCTTGAATAGGTACAATTCTAGTGCCAGATAACGTAGGTCGTTTCGGGGATTTCCCCCGGCACAAGAAGGTAATGACGAAACAGGAATTGAAGGTTGAGCCCCAGGTGCAGAAGACCTGGGAGGATTGGGAACAGACATAATGTGGAAGGTGGTGGGGTTGGTAGTTTGACCTGGATTGTGTGGATTTACTGTGCGATCTATAATCGGTTCAATTGGTCTCATAGAATCAGCAAGTGAATGGTATCCCACAGGAATAGTTGTGGAACGTGATGGTTGTTACAGAGAGAAATTCCTATGGCTTGGCGTACCACAACAGACAGCTTGACTCTAGAAATCAATCCTTTCCAATATGCAATAGAAATTAAATATCTAACACTAAAGGATCAGACCTTGTACCTTATTCCATATGGTTGAAGTAGATCCTCGTTGAGCTTTCCAACTTCATCTTGAATTCATAGATTACCTCCTCAACAACAAGTAAACAATACAAGCATACTATATATATTGGTGTTAGATCTATTCTAGCACATATAATCAACAATGTATAAGCATTTGAAAACATCCATGGATAAAATATTCATTCAAACATACATTATTGAATAGGAAAAGATATTTCTATTAATATAAAATCAGAGATTACAATGGATACAACCTTTGTCGGCACGTCTGTGAATCAGAGAAACTAAATCCCCCACTTGGGCCTCCACCACCTCAATCCTCCATCTCTCTATAGAAAACTCACAAGCAAAAGGCAAGCTTGGGAAGAACACAAAAGTGCTCCAAGGGACAAAGGGATGCAGACTAAAGCATAAGTTCCGGCAACAATGGACTATAGTTTCTTTTCTCTCAATTCTCTCATATCTCTTCAATGTACCATAGAGTTCCTTATATATATTTTCAAAGGGGTAATGAAAGGTCGAATTCGAGTGATCTCAAGGCATAGGGAAGGCCTGGAATCAAGTGAGTCAGATCCATGTCAAGGAAAACTCCAAAAGGATTTGAATTATGCACACATCCCGATGTACGCAGTTTTAGGGGTCAAACCCGCGTATACACGCGATTAGGGGTTTAAAAGTCGCGTGTACTAATTTTCACCTTTTTTTAGGGATGTTCTAGGAAACATCAAAGGACAAAATATGGTCCAAGGGGTCTAAGGAGTCTATAGAGGGATAGGGGAAGGCCATACAAGTGTGATTCACCTAGAGTGGTAAAATCAGCTATAACAATGGTGGTGTGCCCAATATGTCATCTATTTTCTTTTCAATCTCCTGTGCATAGAGAATGTCTGTGTGGTATTGTCTACATTCTTCTTCATCTAGAGAAACTTCTTCAGAAAAGTTTAAATGGGTGCCAAATGAGGAAATGGCCGGTCCTATAGAGGTATCCCAAAATGGAGCATTGGGACCATAATCCGGATGGGTAGTATCATCAACATGACCTTCTATGGGAGAATGGAACAAAGTATTACCCTGAGAATGTTGTTGGACCAAGGGAGGTGAGTGTGAAGGATATGGTCCTCCACTTTCTACAACCACATTATCTCCCACTTGGGAGGTGGTAGCAACTCCTTGGTCAATGGCTTCCATTGGATTTTCTCCTGAAACAAGAATAAAATCGGGTAGAAAGCCCCGTACACTTTTATACTGTCTTAGCTCAGCCAGTTTGTATAACTCCTATCTAACCTAGGGTCTCAAAAACTAGAAAACACACCAAAAATTTCCCTACTCAATCTATAGGTCACACAAGCAAACTTAATGACAGGAGGGGTTCAGATAGTCAGGTCTCTCACTAGGATTGTCAAGAAGGTGCCACTCATGATATAACTCAAGGGTACGTGCGTAGTAATATCCCTGAATGTTGTTTTCAGTGTATGGCTCCAAGCAAGATAGCCAAAGGGCTTTCCTCAGATGGATAAGGTATCCTAATGGGGTCTCCCGATATACACAAGGTACATGGGAGCTCAAATCGGTAGTAGTGTTTTCTAATGCATAACCGTACACAAGGGGCCTTCCGATATACAATCAAGTATGTGAAGTACCTTTCTATATACCTCAAGGGTACGTGAAAGGCCGTTCGATATACCGACGGTACGTGGAAGAACCGTGCGAGTCCCGAGATGTAATGCAGATGAGTAACGACAGCTCCTACGCTTAACAATGCCCGAGCATGTCTCTAACCTACCACTCAAATTGATATGTAAATTTTAACCTATAATTGTCGTTAATTTTTAAGTGGACGGTTAGGTAAATGCATGGATTTTTTATAGAAAAAGTAAAACCATGCAATATGGATATGAAAATATTTCACTTTACCGTTCGTGGTATGCCTACCTATCAAAGGGAAAGAGAGTATTCTATTTTGCTTCAAAACCAAAAATTTCCAAACAACAATATTGAACAAAAAATCAAAGACAAGCAGCACTTTCCAAACTCATTTCTCTTTTCTGAAAGCAATCAAAAGGGGAGGATTCTCTTTTCCTAAAATAAAAACAAGAAGCACACTATATGCATATGCACTCTATTTTCCGATTTTTCTTAAAGCATAGATAAATCTAACTTAAAACTACAATATTTTTTATTTTGATGAGATAGTACAAATGCAAAAGATACAAAATAACAAAGAGAACCTAAAAGCTTGTGAGGCCAATTAGAGATCCAATGTCTTATGCTCACTAATGATAATGACATACTCTCTGTCAATAATTTTCTTTTTAAACAAGCGAAAAGAAGTCTTCTATGAAAACAAAAAAATGAAATCAAGATGCTAATTAAACGTTTTTCTTTCAGTCTATATAACATAAATGAAAAGAGAGCTCACTAACACCTAATATTTCGAAAAAGAACCCTTTCACAAAGACAACCAACAAGCATGGAAGAAAATGGACAATCAACAAGCCTAATCTAGCTTTTGAATTCTTCAATCAAATCGATATTTTACCACAAAATTTCAAACCATAAGCATTAGATTCTAACAAAGAAGCCTAACAGTGCGGGGCTGAAAGCAAATCAACTCAAATTTTTTGGAAAAAATGAGAAAAAAGTAGTCTTGGAATAAGGCCTACCTGGCACCGCATTGGAGGGTTCTTGACAGAGCGGTTCTAGATGAGCACCGCTTCTGGATAACAGGACTCATGCTGTGGCACCGCGTACTGCTAATAGGTTATAGGTGGTGACACCACTTCTCACCAATAGCATAATAGTGGTTCCCTATATAGATCAAAAACACAAAGGAGAATGACAAATTAGGTTAGAAAAAGATCAGATCAAGGCAAAATTTGATGGATTGATAGTAAAAAAGAGCATAAAAATATGAAATACTTCAGATCTGAACAAATCTGAAAGTTTCAAACCAAAATTCACTGAGTCATATAGAAGATCTGAATAAAGAAAGTTGGAGATGGAGCCTAGATTCAAACAAGAGTTCAAGAACTGAAGAAGATCATATCAACTGATATACGTATCAATCCCCACTGGAGTCGCTAGATTTGTAACCAGGAATATTTCACCTTCTACGGACAGAAATTGTTCCTCTAGTCTGAATGGTTCAGATCTAGAACAAATGAGTGAACGACAAAGGATGAAGACCTTCCCTAGATGTCGTCGACACCTAGAATGTTGCTTCAATAGTGAACCTGTGTACTTGTAAACACATCAAAGCTACCAGAAAATAATCTACTTATCCATGTTAGTGGCTAAGGAATGTAACAACATGTACATGTAAAATCAAAACAATAGTAATGTGGGACAGAAATCATCTTTGGATTAAAGATGTATGGAGAAGCTTACAACCATTTCCTTAGTGTCGATAAGCATCTCCACGAGACAAACACTTCATCCCCATAAGCTCCAACTTTTCTCTCTATGATCTCTAATGACTTGGACTAAGTGGTCAATCCAACAGCATAACAATACCTCTATAGTTCTCCCCCTCAACCATGGGCATGAGCTTGTATTTATAAGGCTCAATGGATAGGAATAGTTGAGATATTTGTGGATGAGGTGGCCTCTAAGATCCTATGACGGGGGATCTTGAGCTCAGCTGACCCACAATGATAGGGATAAGGGAGGACATGAGGCTCATGATCTAGAAGCCTCAAGAAACTTCTCTTTTTCCCATTTTACCCAAGGTACCGCTTTTCTTCTCTTATGAAAGATAGGTTTAGATGAGAAACGCTTATGGATCAAATACCATAGGTAGTGGCTCCGCTTATGGAAAATAGGATACAGGTGGTGCAAGCAAGGTACCGCTCATGGGTCACAAGGAAAACGCGGTGCTGATTTTTTTCATGTAGAATTGACAAACAACATAGGTTTCCACTCTAAGCACTGGCATTAAGGAAAAACATGTAATTCAAAGGTCTTATCACATGATGGTGACAGGTGTTAGTGCCAGAAATTGTTCTCAGACTACAGAAGAACAAGCCAACACAATCTCAATAAACTCAATTAAGTAAAATAGGTATTCTAGGGTTTTGGTTGTACAGTTTGAAGAGAAGAGGGCAAAAAGTCATAAGACCAAAGAAAACACTAAATCATGAGCATTTGAATGACTAAGATGCATAAAATATAAACCTAATCCAAACAGAATAAACACAGTACTGAGTTTCACCCATAGTTAGCAAGCATTTCAAGCATAAAAACATTAAACAGGAAATGAATATACCAACTAAGTAATTAACACAAATTAGAAATGAAACCAGTAAATAATCTAAAGGGAATATAGTTGCATATATTTCATAATTCAGTCATCTAAAACACATAAGAGTATTTACACTTAGCTCATAAACCAAAGCCTGATAGCCTCCCCTTGCAACAAAAATCAAACCCCCGGTCCTTTCCCTGACTTACATTTATCTTGTTCCTTCCAAAAATAGTTACATAACTAAACCATAACTACTTTTAGGTCATCTACCGAAATGTTCAATATAAACTATCATTATACAAAATGAAATAATTTTTTCAAACTAACTAATAACTGCTCCTCTTAAAGTACTTTACAAATCTTTTGTTGCGTCAGCTAGAAGAGCAATTCCCTCTAAAGCATGTGCTTTCCTTCTAGCTTTAAGGTGGTTTGCTTCTGAGTCTGCAACTCTCTTTGTTAATTCCTCATTCCGTTGTGTCAGCTCTTGGATAGTTTGCCTTAGTTCTGTAAATTGATTCTGTCTCTCTTTTTCTTTTAAGAGCCTCTTTAGAAACTGCAATCAATTCCTGATCGTGACTATTGACTTCTTCCAAGTCTTCTATAAGTCTCCTATTTGTAGTCACTAATCCATAATTGGTTTCATGCATATATTCAATTTGATGCTTGTATTGCTTAATGCTCCTTTGCAGATTTTCCTTTTTAGAATCAATACCTTTACCTTCTGATATTGGTTGCATCCCTTCTGGTATCCATGGGATTTTCAACTTCTTGTATATTTATTCATCCTTCTTCATATGCTCTATGAAAGTCACAGGAATCTTTGGATGTTCTTTAGCTTCAATATTGCACTAAACTTCTTCTTCAATTATCTCTCTTTTCTCCATACAAGAACTCTTTATATCATTTTGCTACTGTTCTTGAATCATCTTGTTTCGAACCTCCATGAAAATGTCTGAGATCTTAGTATCAGTGAAGACTGGTTTATCTTTTGAAACTATGGGTTTTTTACCCTTCATAACTTCTTTGTTGTCATCTTCACTATCTTCCAACTTCTCCTGATATGATGAATCTTCTATTACTGTGACTTTCTTCTCAGCCAATTTGGGATTTAATAGATTCTTCATGTTTAACTTGAGCTTGTTTTTTGGCCTTGTCTTGGGCCTCCAGACTGCTCCAACCTCTCCTAACATTTTTAGAACCTTCCCTAGATGATTTATTGAAACTAATTCAAAAACATTCATTCTTTTCTTTCATGACACTATCTCCTATTCAAAATGGGTGTGTATTTCTTGCTTAGAATAAACCCTAGCTTCATCAGTAATAGGAACCCTAGCCTCATCAGATAAGGATTTTTCATCCTCTTCAAAAAGAACTGTAATAGGGATCTACTTCTACTCCTTAACATCTTCCTTTACACCTTGATTTGATTCTGCAGGTAAAACATCTCCCACTGGCTCAACTTCCTTCACCTTTGACTCTAAAACTTTGTTTTCCTCAACATTAATTTGTTGTTCAAGTTCAATGTTTTCATCTTCCTAATTCAAATATTTTCCTGGTTCACAAGCTTCTTCATCTTTGACTGAGACCTTCTTTTTAAGTTTCTTGATCAGACTCTGACCTTTGTCTAACTGTCTCTTTTGAGACTATTCCTCCTTCTCAGTTTGGAAACCTGACCAAAATAAGAAATATTGCCATGTCTTCTCTCTTTTCTGCAATACAGTACTTATGATCAGTTTTATGAGCCCATGGTGAAATACTGATTGTTTGGTGTGATCCTGATGTTCTTTCACCCTACTAGACATTTTCTGTAAACTTTTCAAGAAGAAGAATGGGAGATTCATTTTGGATTCATGGCTGAGATGTTGAAGGAATCTAAGATGATACTTAAACACAAAAGAAAATCTCCCTTCACAGGTGATATAGCTTTGTGAGATTTTGATAGGCTCAATCCATTCTTGTTTAAATTTTTGAATAGGTACTCCCTTTCCCCAATTTGCTACTACACCTGGAAGTAGATATCTCTGAGCATAAAAACTGAAGGGAACCTTTTTTATCCAGAATTCACCCTCATCTAAAATTCTTGTTGCTTCTGCTAGCAATTCCCTGGTCAGTTTAAACTTCAAAGTATCAAAAGACACTACATCCTTATCCAAGCATTGAGCGAATATGTAAGAAACTTATGAGTGATAACCTTCAATCTTTTCAAAAAACACTAACCACCCTGCTTCTGCAAACAGTTTTGCACAATCTAGAAAGGTTTGAACCCAGCTTAAGTCTGAAGGTTCTGCTCTATTAGTCTTACCACTCTTTTTCATTTTGAACTATTGTCAAATGGCTTCTGTCAATAAAACACACTCTGAATCTCTTTAAATTTTGATAAACTGATAGACAATACTGTATAGGGGAATCCTAAAAACCCTAAATTGAACTCTCTCATTTAAGCTGGTAAATACTTTAATTCCATTAATGGGAATTCATCATTTAGTATCAATTAGGTTTAAAAAACTAATAATCTGCCATCAATTATGTCATTAGTCTTCTTCTTAGGAAAAACCCAAATTTATGAAGCTTGGTAACGATTCACAGCCTACCTGTCAAAGTGACTAATACAGCTGGTGGAATCATGTTTTCTTGACTATCATGTGTCTAATTGTATTCCCCAATCTTCTCTGACCACTTTGATAACTCCAGACGATCACTCCTGAAGCCCTAATTTTTGCTCTATTTCAAAATTTCAATTATCAAGTGCTGATTTTTTGCCACGACCTTCACCTGCTCTACGTGCACTTCAGGAAATACGTGATTCAAGGTGCATTTGTCTCATTATGTTCAACCATCATTCTTCCATCACCTCTGCAACAAATCACCATGACTCGACCTCATGATGATATTCACACCTATCACAGTGATGATTCTAAAAGAAACACGTATCAAATCCATCACCCAGTATGATTGACATCTCATGTGTGAGAATTTCAAAAAAAAGTAAACCAGAAATGATGTTTTTTTTAACTGTGCGACTTTGTTGTAGCGCATATGTGCATTCTTTTTAGGCTTCGCTACAAGAAAGTCTGAGTTAATGATTTGCAAAAATTAAATTCGTGATTAAGGTTTAAACTTGGTTTAGGAACATTAATCAAGCTTTTATGTTATTTTTTAGACCTTTTAATCCATATAAGCCTTCTATAAGCCCTCTAACTATAAAATCAAACCAAAATTTTCAAAAAATAAAGCTAAGAAAACAAATAATCATGAAAGTTAAAAGAAAAAGATTCAAACTATCCTAAGAAACAAAATTTTCTAGGAGTAATGAATAAAACCAAGCTTCAAAACATAAACCAAAGTATTAAAAGATGGAAAACAAAAACATGATCTAACAACAGGATTTGGGTACAACACCAGCTTGTTGAACTTGTGGACGTGGTCCATCATCTCCTGTCGTCGAGTGACAATCCCAACATCAACATCTTCTATTCGTGGTTCTGCTAAGATTGTTGCAACTATCGACCCTTGATTTTGGTTCTGCAGTAGAGGCCGGTTCAAAGGAGGATTCTAGTTCAGTGGTGGATTCATAGGCGTATTTACATTCTAATTTTTTATTGGAATATGGGGCTGAACCTAACTCTGCAGTTGTTACTGGTTCTACATATGATTCTAAGCCTGGAACTAGTTCTGATTTTGTAACAGAGGAACATTTCCAGCCAGCCACTTTGCAATTAGCTGAGGGAAATTTTTGACATGATGATCACTTACCACATAGTATACACACTGCAAATGACTACAATCCCTATGATATTGGTCAAATGTCCCACAGTTGTAACACTGGATTGATGCATGACCCCGTCCTCCTCCTTGGCCAGAACCTCCTCTTCCCCTGAATCCTCCGCCGAATCCTCCCTGCTGTTGGTACTGTGGTTGAGCTACTTACTTTCGATATTGAGTTTGGGCCACCTACTACAGCGAGGGATTCAGCTGCTATTGAGTGTATTTTGTTGCTTGAACATACTGCTGTGGCGAAGCCATCGCCATCTGTGGTCGCGGCGTAAACTGCGGCTGTGATATGAGTTGTGGCTTTAATAGAATAAATTGCATCTGTGGTGGTGACGTATACTAGACCTGAGGTGGTGGTTGCACCACCTACGGTTGCGAATACTACACCATGCAAGGATATTCACCTTTCATGAAATATGAATCATATTTTCACTCTTGAAGCAGATCATAAGCTTGACAATCCTTATCCTCATTTCCAATTGAGCGACAGAAGGTGCAATATAAGCTTGCTGGCTCCATAACCATTTTTTGCATGTAGGTACAGTCTTCATGTCGATGTCCATAGACTTGACATATGCGACACCATGGCACACCATTATCTACCCACATGACACTGAGTGCACCACAGGTCATCATGTTCCTCATTCTCCTTCTTAATTTCCTGTAATTGAAGCGTCAGGTTTGCCAGCTGCACCTGGATTTGGTTCATGCTAACAACAGTTTCTCTTACAGGTGAAGCTTCCAGCTTCATTGCGATTTCCATAGCCTCACTCTGTGTTGTGATATTTTGTTGCATCAATGGATGTTGGATATGAGGGACCATTACCACAATGAACCATTCCTTGTGTTGGACATCACTCATATCGAAGATGAGCTATGCCATCAATGTCTTGAACCTCTAGTTGAAGTCCCAAACTATCTCATTAGGGAATTGTTTCATTTCCTTGAGCTTTGTAATATACTGCACTTCAAATTTTGGTTTCTTGAATTCTTCATGCAATCCCTTTTGAATCTCCTCCAAATTCTTTGCAGTGTTCCCTTGCGGAACCTGAATGAATCTCATATACCAATCAAGCGCACGACCCCGGAGGGTGGTCTCCAATTGGCCTTTCTTTACATCATCATCTGTAGTCTGTTGGGTAGTCCAGACTGCTTCACATAAGAACCAATATTGCTCTGGGTCATCAGTTCCATTTCCATGAAACATAGGTAGCTTCATATCATCTCTCACCATCCTAGGCCTTCTTCCTACAGATGTTGCTTTACTACTAGATGTTTCTTGGCACGTCGGACATGACGTCGTAGATTGTGTATATATTCCTGAGCGTGGATTAGTGCATGGAGGTGTGGACACATTGCTACCAGGGTTTTACCTTATTGTCACCCTGGGCATATCCTGGGTCTGCTTGTCCTCTTCATCACTGTAGGTCTGCTTCATCCTGTGTGGTTTTCCTTCGTGGTCTTGCGTTCTGATCACAGCAGGACCTTCCCCTATCCTCTGCCTCTTCTCTACTCAGAACCTTGATCCTCCCCTTGTACAACCACTCTCTTCCTTGGATTCCCTCACAATTTCGTTGAAACTCACACCCATGTATCCCTTATCTTTCCATTCGTCGCCCCCCGTCTATCGCGGTGTTCATAGTCTCTGCACAGCAGAGTTGTACTACTCGAAGTGCATTTTTAGAATGCCTTTTTCACAAACAAGCATCTTGATTGACAATTAAAGAGACAGTAAGAACCTACCTTGTGGTCCATTAAAGAATTCTGATTCTGCTTTGTTGTAGGACTTGTTGGTATCGACTATGAAATCATTCATGTATCCTTCCATAATACTATCCAACCAAACTTTGACAGCCCACGATGCCTTGTTGTCAGTCTCTTGTGGTTCCCAAATTAGCTTAGGGGTCCAGGACATTGACTCTCCTCCCTGGAAGTTACGCTTCTTGTAGGTGAATCGTGCCAGCCACTCATATAATATGATGGGAAACTCATAGAAAAACCATTCGTGAGTATCTTCATGTATGTACCTCACCAACCATTCGTTTGTCGTCAACTCCAGGTTCTGGTTCTCAGCTTTAGCAAATTCTCGCAATTTTAGGTCGAACCAATATTTAATCTTTGGTTTTGTTGGATTCCACACCATATCCTCCTCTTAGTCACAACAAGGTCCCGGCAACATAATCATTTTTTTTCCAAGACCCTCCAACAAAGCCTTGTCGACAGGGGTTCTCGCTCTGTCGATGCCCAACCAGTGCGATCTCCCTGAGCACTGGCCCAAACAGGTTTTACCTTGCCCAATAACACCCGCAGAGAGGATGAAGTCTCACCTGATATGTTCAAGGGAGAGTGATCAGAACTATAGTTTCTGATAGTAAGGAGGAGGATCAGGGTATCAACGATTCATCGACATAAGTATCAATATCTAACAGATCCATTCATCAGTTATCGTATCATTCATAATATATCTATCAGTATAACCACAGATCTAAACAGGTTGCATCATTTTCATTGCAACAGTATCATATTATTCATTCATAAAGCAGATCCGTAAAACATCCATCATTGGTATCACAGCACATAAGGACAGAAAATAGATATGAAAGACAATATCAATTCAGAGCAACATTCATCGTGTCATATTACTTCTGCGCATTAGATCCAAAACATACAGTACTTCTCCACAACAAGCGAATGATCAACCCACAAGATAACCCAAGACTCAGTCACTTACAAACCCACAGATTCACTGATCAAAAGATGATATCCAAATATATCCCTTACATTTGCAACTCTAACTCTATATATAGGCTTGCACCTTTACATTCAAGGTCCATTTCTAACTAACTCCTAACAACTTCTAACTAATTTAACCACTAAGGACCAATATTCCGAAGAAATGGTCAATGAGTACAAAAACAACATGAAAATATAAAAGGTGGACTATTTTCCAACTTCCGTGCTATATTTGCCTTGCGTGGTGCCTCGTGAGTGTGCGCAGCATCCTAGATGTTGCACAACTCATCTATCTCCAACCCCTTGCCAACAATCCTAGACATTTTCCCTAACCACCTCATGCATCCAAAAGGTCCTACTCATTTGAAGAATCAAGGAGAAACACATAAATGAATTCACCTAGACATGGTAAAAGAAAACATGTGGATAAATAGATATAAGGAATCATAGGAGGATTAATCCACCTACTTTTGATGGTGAGCATAAGGGAGAATATGTTGAAGATTGGATATTGCGGATGAGGAAATATCTATAGTTACAGAACCATTATTCTAATATGGAAGCTAAGATAAACATTTGCAATTTGTTGGCAAACGATTCTATTTGGTGGGGTCATCTAGTGCAATTAATGCATATCAATGAAAATAATATCACATGGAAGAAGTTCAAAAAGTATTTTCAGCATAAGTATTTATCTTAACATTACTATGAGAAGAATATGGAGGATTTCTTTGAACTCAAGCTTTGAAATATGTCTATGAATGGATACAAAAGGAAGTTTTTTTAATTCCTCGAATACATTTGGTTCCTTAAGCATGAGAAGGTAAATATATAAATATTTTTGAGTGGATCACATTCATTTTATAGAGATAGAATTTAGTTTGATGAATCCAATACTCTTGAAGAATAATTTTGTAAATATAAATGCATGTATGATCTAAGCAAAGGAAAAGATCAATTTTAGAAGTCTTGGAGAGATCAGAGGAGAGATAGGAAGTATCAAAGTAAGAAATATTCCAGACCATATTTCTTCAAAAATCAAAGCAATCCATACTATTAAATCAATCCAACTCAGTAGGGACCTAAGATGGAAGAGTCTCAAGAAAAAGGAACAAGGTAACAACTCGAGAATTAGGGATGTGAGGGAGATCATATGTACAAAGATTGTCCTAAGAAGGGAGACATAATGAAAACTATACTCAACATTCAATAAAGAAACATTTATGAGGATGATGGATGATATCTTGCACCCCTTCATAATATATTTTATGTTCATATTTATAGATGACATCCTCATTTTCAACATAACTTGGTTGGAACACCTGTATCACATTCAACAGATACTCAATACCTTGAACCAACACAATATTTGTTAATTTATTTCTCTCATGTTTTCCAAATTTGAAATCATTTTTCCATTAATATTATGATGATAGTGATTTTATGATAGGCCTCAACGAGCACACAGATTATCGTCATCATTAATTTGCCAAGGTACAACATATTAAATGTTAGATTTCTTGGGATCGCAAGAATCAAATTTCTTCAACAGTTATTCCATACGTCTAATGATGGGGATGAAACCCTCCATCGGTCATAGAATTTGGAGTACCATTGGAGAATTGGATGATAGAGGCTACACAAAATACACAAGTTGTCTCTAAATCAACATCAAACAATCTCGCAAGTAGCTTTTTAAGTCACACCACCTCACAGTTAGATGAACAATATATATTATACTCTTCCTCGGTTGTACTCAGTGCTACTCTTGTCTGTTATATTTTTAACATTAAGATAGCATTATATTAGGATCTTTAACTGAGACAACAACAAGCATAGAAATCAAACACAAGAGACAATGAACACAGTGTTTTTCCTCGGGGAAACCATAAATGGAGAAAACCCCACAACTTCATCAGCACCAAAAGTAAAACCAAAAACAGTAAGATGATCTCCTGACAACAATAACCTTCTTTCTTCCTTGCCCCGGTGTCTTCCTCTTCCTCAACTATGTGCTACAACTGAGTGTGAGTGAGTGTGTGATAAATAGAGAATCTAGCTCTCTATTTATACTAATTCCCAACTTGACTAAACCCAACTAGGGCCGACTTCATTAGGTGAGTCTAATAACCCTAGTGCCCCAGAACTGTGGGGACTTTAACCCTTAGATAATAGGAGGGTTACCCACATTGACTTGACATGACTTGTTTACATTATAGAAATTCCCGATCGGAACATTGGGGCATGACATGACTCAAGTACATTTCAAATACATCCTGGAATAAACATCGGGTTACAATACATAAGAAATACAAGTGAATACATTCCGAAGTTACAATTAAATCAACACTCCCTCTTAACTAGGAAGGTATTCTCTCAACACAATTTATCAGCACAAGTCTTCTTCTCTGTATCATCTGTATCATCATCGATTCCTCGTCATCTTCACCTTCAAGTCATCTCTATCTTCAAGTCATCTTCATCTAGATCTGGATCATCACTCGATCTGGATCATCACTCCTGGATCATCATCACTGGATCATCATGGTGCTATCTCATGATTCTTCTCGTCACAGGAAGTTCTACAAAGCCAGCCCTTTTTCATGCTGGTTGTAGGCCTAGCCTCCATGTAGGTCTTCTTCCAGCACTTATATCTAACCCTAAGTGAGAATGGCCTGCCCAGCACTTATATCTGATCATGTAGGAACCAATCCTATAATCATATCAGAAAGGCACGCCCAGCACTCACATCTGACCATGCGGGAACACCTCCCACAACCCTGTCAGAAAGGCCCAGCACTCACATCCGTCAACCAACGTCGGAAAGGCTCAGTAGTTACACTCGGCCATGCAAGGAACCAATCCTCCATGCCAAAAGGCTCTACACTTACATCTAACAACCAATGTCAAAAAAGGCTCAACACTTATATTCGACCATGCAAGGAACCAATCCTTCATGCCGAAAGGGCTCTGCACTTACATCTGACAACCAATGTCATAAGGGCTTTGCACTCACATCTGATCTTGTAGGAACCAATCCTACAGTCATATCAGAATGGCCCTCAGTCCTAGACTGAGCTTTCCTAGTAACTGACCAGGTGACTCCATTCCAAAAATGGCATTCAGCGCTTACTTCTTATCATGTATGAACCAATCCTACAATCACATCAGAATGGCTCAACACTCACATCTAACATGGAAGGAACCAATCCTCTCACCATGATAGAATGGCTCAGCCATTACATTTGACCATGGAAGGAACCAATACTCTCACCATGTCAAAATGGCCCTAGGTCTCATCATTTCCCCTTGGAGAGAAGATCGATCTGGAGAAGACCAAGCTTCTCCATGAAGTATTCAAACTTCACCCTAGCCAATGGCTTCGTCAACACATCAGCTATCTATTCATCCATTGCAACATACTGGAGCTTCACTACTCCCCTTTGCACCATATCCCTGACATAGTCATACTTGATCTCGATATTCTTCGACTTGTCATGGAACACCGAATTCTCTGACAACTTCACTTAACTCTAGTTGTCACAATGTATACAAGTAGCATCCATATGGAGATCAAATAAATCAGACAGTAGCTTCCGCAGCCATACTACCTCACAACTAGCTGAACAAGCTACAACATACTCTGTTTTAGGTGTACTTAGTGCCACACAAGATTGCTTCTTGCTAAACCAAGAGATCGCACCTGATCCCATACTAAAGCAACACCCTGAAGTGCTCTTCCTATCGATGGCACTGCCTTCCCAATCTGAATCAACATAACCCTCCAGTTTAATCTTCTGATTCGCCTCATACTTGAGCCCATAATCAATTGTACCCCTCAGGTATCTCAGAATATGCTTTGCAGCAATCAAGTGAACATGTCTCGGATCTGTCAGGAATTGGCTCAAGGTGTTCATAGCAAAGCAAATGTCTGGTCTTATGTTCGTCAGGTACATCCAGGACCCAATCATCTAATGATACATCATAGAATCAACTACTTCTAATGAAGCATCACTCAATAGCTTCAGGTTTGATGCCATAGGTGTGGTCATGGCCTTGCAGTCCATCATCTCGAACCGCCTCAGGATCTCTACTATATACTTCCCTTGTCCAAGGGAGATTCCATCCGCATTCTACCACACCTCCATGCCTAGAAAATAGTGCATCATACCCAAGTCCTTCATTTCGAACTCGGCAGCAAGATTTCTCTTTGTATCAACAATCAACCCATCCATACCTATTACAAACAAATCATCTACATACAGTAGGAGCATCATTGGGTTTCCATCTTCAACCTTGTAGTAAAGGTTGGAATCTGCTTTACTTTTGGTAATGCCCAAACTAGATAGAAAGCTGTCAATTCTATCGTACCATGTCCTGGGTGCCTGTTTCAAACCGTACAGGGATTTCTTCAATCTACACACATGAGACTCCCTGTCATGTGTCTCAAAACCAAGTGGTTTCTCTACATACACTTCCTCTTCCACTACACCATTCAAGAAAGTAGTCTTGACATCCATTTGGTGTATCTTCCATTTCATCACTGTAGCCAGAGCAAGTACCGATCTGATGGAAGTGTATCTGGCTATAGGTGCAAAGGTTTCTTCATAATATATTCCTTCTTTTTGTGAGAAACCACGAGCCACGAATCTTGCCTTATATTTCTCTATGCTACCATATGCAGCATGCTTGATCTTGTAGATCCATTTGCAAGTTACAACCGACTTCCCTTCTGGTCTTGGGACAACATCCCAAACATTGTTCTTCATGATCGATTGATTCTCTTCAATCATAGCATCCTTCCATTATTTCCGTTCTGCTGCTTCTTCATAATTGGAAGGTTCTTTATTGATAAAGTCACATAGTAAAGCTACATATCCAGAGCAGGATCTGGTTCTCTTTCTTTCTCTGTGATTCTCTTCTAGAGCCCCATATCTTTCCACACCTTGGATAGCTTCTCGTACCCAAGCAGGTTTCCTCTTGTGAGGATTCTTCTCTTGAGGTGGATCTACAGGTTCTTGTGGTTCTTCAAATTATTGATCTTCTTCTTGAGTTTCTTCATTCATGATTGTATCATGAATTCTGGGTGCTTCTGCTTCTTCAGGTTCTTCAGCAGGTTTCTTTCTGGATTTATTGTAAGCTGTGTCTTCATCAAATGCTACATCCTTGCTGATGTCAATATTCTTGAATCTTGGGAAGTATATTCTGTAAGCCTTCGAGCTTTCAGAGTATGCCACAAATATACCTTTCTTTCCTGAAGGATCTAACTTTGTTCTCTTCTCTTTTGGAATGTGTATGTACATTGGACAGTCGAATATTCTGAGATGGCTGACTTTTGGTTTCTTGCTGGAAAAGACTTCTTCGGGTGTCTTGTTTCGAGTACTCTGTGTGAAGTACGGTTATGTACATACACCGTTGTTCTGGCAGCTTCTGCCCATAGATGCATGGGAATATCTTGATCATGAAGCGTTTCTCTTGCAGCTTCCATGATAGTTCTATTCTTCCTTTCTGCAACCCCATTCTGTTGTGGATTATATGGAGTGGATAACTCCCTCTTAATACATGATTCTTTGCATAAGTCTTTGAATTCCTTTTATGTGAATTCTCCACCATTATCTGATCGAAAGGTCTTGATCTTCTTTTCTGTGTGGTTCTTGATCAAGGCTTTGAATTCCTTGAATTTGCTGAAAACTTCATCTTTGTTCTTCATGAATTAAATCCATGTCTTCCTAGAAAAGTCATCAATAAAAGAAACATGGTATACAAGCCCGCTTAGTGAACTTGATGACATTGGTCTGCATACATCGAAGTGGATGATTTCCAAGATTCCTTTTTCTTTGCTCTCACTACTTGGAAATGTCTTCTTTGTATTCTTTCCTTTCACACATCCTTTGCAAACCCCTTCATGTTTTGCTTGAATTTATGGAAGACCTTCAACAGCTTTGCTTGCAAGTGGTATTGCTCTATAGTGCACATGTGCAAGCCTTCTGTGCCAAATTTTATTTGGCTCTACTATGTCATGGACCAAAGCTTGTTCTAGATGGCCCTTCAATTTGTATAATCCTCCTTCTTGTTCTCCAATTACTATTGCATCGTCAATATTCTTTCCTCTTGACCACATGAGGACTTGGCCATCTACAAATGCAACCCTCATGCCTTTTGCATCCAGTGCTGATATGGATAGAAGATTCTTCTTTAGTCTTGGTACAAACAAGACATCCTTCATTTTCATAGACTTTCCAGAGTCTAACTTGTAGGTACCACTACCTTTTATGGTATATTGGTAGTCATCCCTAAGTTTCACCTTATGGGGTGAATTATGTTTGGATAGTTTCTCAAAGGATTCCTTGAAACCTGCCATGTGTTTGGAAGCCCCACTATCAATAAGCCAATCTTTGCTTCCATGAGTGACAGTTCCCGTGAGAGCGGAGATCAGAACATATTCTTCTTCACTTGAAGAGTCTTCACTTTCTTGTTTTACTTTCTTCCTGGGAGGATCATCATCCTCAACAATGTGAGCATGATGTGTTCTTTTGGAGTTCTTCTTCTTCTTGGATCCATTCTTATTCATGGGACAATTTCTAGCAAAGTGTCCTATTTCATCACATGTATAACATCTGAGTTTGGATGGATCCCTTCTTACAAGATTATTTTTCTGATGAGAATGCTTACCTTGGTGATGATGATTTTCCCTTCTTCCTTTCCTAGAGTGTACTGTGAGAGCTTGATCTTCACTTCCCATCTTTTCTTCTCGAGCTTCTATCTGAGCTTCTTCTTGAGAACATTCTTCCCACAGTCTACTAAACTGTGACTAACTTCTTCCTAGCACAGATTCCTTGGATGAAAGAATCCCATGACCTAAGGAGACCATTCAAGGTTGTCATCACAATTTCTACATTCCCCACTTCTTCATCTACTGCTTCAAGTTGTTCTTTGATCTGGGAGACCCTTGTGAAGTATGACTGGATGGTCTCCTCATTATGGATATTTACATTCTTCAATTGGTTCCTTAGAGTCGTTTTCTAATTGATGTTCTTCCCTTCAAACAGTTTGGTTAGGGCATCAAACATAGCTTTAGGTTTCTTTAGGGAGGACACCTGTGGTATGAGGTGATCCTTGATTGAATCAGCAATGATCTTCTTTTCCATAACCAACTTCTTCTTATGTAAGGCCTTGGCCTCATCTCCCTCTAGAACTAGAACCTCCTCACCGATATAGGAGTCCAACTCATTTTCTTCCAGGACCAGGGAGATCCTATACTTCCAAGCTCGGAAGTTATCAGCTCCCTCAAGCTTTTCATCAAGCCTGGAATGATGAGACATATTAACTGAGAACCTCAAACAGAAATACAAAATATTTAGATCTTACCAGGTCAAGATATCGGATCTAGATTTGGAGCTGAAATTCTACAGTGCTGGTTCAGGAGCAGATTAGGGTTTTGCTTTTCCAAAGTTCTATCCAACCAAATGCTTTGATCCCGATCCCTAACTTCAATTTTGAGGAGGAGATCAATCCAGGCCTGGGCTCACTGAAAAATTCCACTTCTATGAAAAGCCTTAATTTTCGGCAGCAGTGTAGGGTCCAAAACTTAAAAACCTCAGAATTGGATTCTGCTTCGACAGAAATATGCACCCTAAGGAGGAGACTTATTCCAACCTTCTTTTGCTGAAAAACTGTGGAGAGAGATCCACAAAGTAGGAATCCCTAGTTCCCGCAGCTGCACAGTGTCTTCTTCTCAGGTTAGCTCTGATACCATGTTAGATTTTTAACATTAAGCTAGCATTATATTAGGATATTTAACTAAGAGAACAATAAGAATAGCAATCAAACACAACAAACAATTAACAAAGTGTTTTTCCTCGAGGAAACCATAAATGGAGAAAACCCCGCAACTTCCTCAGAGATAGAATCAGCACCAAAAGTAAAACCAAAAACATAAGATGATCTCCCGACAGTAGTAACCTTCTTTCTTCCTTGCCCCAGTGTCTTCATCTTCCTCAGTTATGCGCTACAACTGAGTGTGAGTGAGTGTGTGATAAATAAAGAGGCTAGCTCTCTATTTATACTAATTTCTGACTTGACTAAACCCAACTAGGGCCAACTTCACTAGGTGAGTCTAATAACCCTAGTGCCCCGGAACTGCGAGGACTTTAACCCTTAGACAATAAGAGGGTTACCCACCTTGACTTGACATAACTTGTTTACATTATAGAAACTCCCGATCGGAACATCGAGGCATGACATGACTCAAGTACATTACCAATACATCCCAGAATAAACATCGGGTTACAATAAATAAGAAATACAAGTGAATACATTCTGAAGTTACAATTACATCAACATTGTCTGCTTCCTGCTAAACAAGGAAATCATTCCAGACCCAAAACTAAAGTAGCACCCTGAAGTTCTCTTCCTATCCGTAGCACTATCAACCCAATCTGAGTCAAAATAGCCCTGTAGGATAATCCTTTTATTTGTCACATATCTGAGGCCATAATTAATTGTACCCTTCAAGTACCTCGACACATCCTTTGTTGCAATCAGGTGAACATGTCTTGGTTCTACCATGTACTTACTCAATGTGTTCATCGCAAAGCATATATCTGGCCTCATGTTCATCAAGTACATCAATGAACCAATCATGTTCATGTATACAATGACTGCATCAACTATCTTTGAAGTAGTATCACACAGTAACTTCAAGTTTGATTCCATCGGTGTAGCCATGGCCTTGCTATCCACTATTCCAAATATCTTCGGGATCTCTACTGCATATTTTCCTAACTAAGGAAAATATCATATGGATCCTGCCACACGACTAATATCAAGAATCATTCCAATATTCTCTAACTATGGGATCTACTTCCTCTCAGTGAGGGAATACATCTGGTATTACTCTGAGCATATCCCTAATATATTCATCCAAAAAACCATTTCCTTGGATAGAGGGAAAGTGATGATGTATCTCCATCTTCTTCCAAAATATATGCTATATCCACTCCTTATTATGTGAAGATTTCATGCTCCCTATGTAACTAAGAACTATACTCCCTCTACATATTGACATATTGTACTCTCTACATGAAGACATTTTGTACTGGAGTGACTGGTATCCTTCTCTGTTGTTGATATTCTGTGTATCCATTCATGGCATATCTCATCAAATAGAGATGAACTTATTTCTATTAATGTCACTGGATACCAAGATCCTTCATCTCGAACTTTATTGCAAGTTCCTCTTGCACCCATCTATGAGCTCCTCATCTTCAAACTTGAAGAAAAGGTTGAGGTCTCATCACTCTAGGCGATCCTTAAGCTCATCATGTAACTGTATGTACTGGTGTGTTATCCCATGGGTGCCTTCTGATCCCATAAAAATCCTTCTTTAATCTATGCACATGTGGTTCTCTATAGAGAGTCTTGAATCCTAAAGGTTTCTTGATATACACTTATACTATGATTACACCATCTATATGGTATAATATCCACCACTAAAGAAGTGTGTCTAGCCACTAGAGCAACATCTCGTCATAGTCAACTCCCTCGTTTTTAGAGAAACCTTGCTTTGTATATCTGCAATATGCTTGATTTCGTAAATATTCTTGAATTTCATAGTTGAATCATCATCACTTGTTCTTCAAAACAAGTCTCATCATTCTTCTCTTGTAGGTGATTGTACACGATATTTCATACAAGTCAAATTTAGTTGCATGATTAGAAAAAATTCATATTTTTTTAAACAAATCAATTATGAACAATTCTTATGCATAAAGACACAGGTCACACAATCATGCAATTAGCTATGTTAGCCAATTCTTCAACAAAACATTCATCCATATCCCATATACATATGGTAACTTTCTATATTCCTTCCATCTCTACCATAACATAATTAAGAGTGTGCACTGCTCCCAACATGTCAGAAAAGAGATTTCATTCGATATAAGAAGCAATGGAACGTTGTGCAACACCATAGGCCACTGACACATCACTTGCATATTAGTAGTATATTGTTCATCAATGAAAACACTTTAACATGCATAATACACTTCCTGAATCTAGGAACATAAATATGTGCACAAATGAAAAATATCATTTAAGCAATTAAACATACAGGAAACGATAATTCAAGTACTTATCTTTATTTGTTTGGTAGGATCCCTCTTTATCTTTGTTTCCTTGAAAGAATTACTAGAGTCTCTGACAATGTTCTCTACCTCATCGACTGATTCTAAGGATATGTGCCTATATTTCTCATGATCAGAAATGATGAGCAAGTATTCTACACCATAGATCACTTGGAACTGTGTATTGGTATTGAATATGTGTGTCACTTCTTCGTTCACGACTGCATCCCTTCTTATCAAATGTTGAAAAGGATAAGAGGTTCCTCCATAGAGCATGATATTCATCTTCATAGGTTTTCTGGAATCCAACTCTATAGGAGACTCCTCCTATCCCTTTAATAGGATAAGCTCCATATTATGTGGTGAATCCTTCTGGATCAAAGTACATATTCCTCATCACTTGAGGAATCTTCCCTTGCTCTCTTCTTAACTGGTTCATAATTTTCTGTAGCATGAGCATGATATATCTTCTTCTTTCCTTTCTTCTTGGGGAAATCTATTACAAAATGGCCTTTCTCATCACAAGTGAAACATCTAAACTATGAGTAATCCTTATTCTTAGATATTATAGGATCCATGTGAGAATTATTTTCCTTCTTTATCTTTCCCTTCTTGGCATGAGCTGCTACAGATTGATTGTCATCTTCACCCATATTTTCTTTTCTTGTTATCAACCGAGCTTCTTCTTGCATACATTCCTTCCATAGTCTACTGAATTTGGTGAGACTTCTTCTAGAACAAATTCCTTGAATGAATTATTCCCATGACTTTGGGAGACCATTCAATGTAGTCATCACCACTTCTACTTCTTCAAACATTGTCTCCAATGGATTCTAGTTGTTCCTTGATCTGGGAGACCCTCGTGAAGTAGGATTGTATGCTTTCTGAGATATACATTTTCACACCCAGCTTGAGTTGATTCCTCAATGTCATCTTCCTATTAATATTCGTTCCTTCATACATCATGGTAAAAGCATCAAACATCTCCTTGAGGGTCTTCAAGTAGGATACATGTGGGATCAAATGATTCTTGATGGAATCGGAAATAATCCTCTTATATTTGACCAAGTTCTTCTTATACTTAGCTTTTTCTTCATCTCCCTCTAGCTCTGCAACTTTTCCTTTGACATAGTTTTCCAAATCGTGTTCTTATAGTATGAGAAGCACTATATACTTCCATGCCCAGAAGTTCTAAGCTCGTTCAAGATTTTTCCTCGAGCTTGGTATTATTTGTCATCTTAATAAAAATTAGAATTTCAAATGGAAATAACAATAATGGTGCTTACCAATAAAGATCCTTGAATCAAGTTCTTGCTTCAATGCTTTCTGGAAAACTGCTTCTGGTTGACCTACGGTTTGATAGAGAAACCCTAATTTTTCAACTATGGTAATTTCAAATATGATTAGAGAGAGATAGATGTTTCTCCTCGAGGTGATTTGAGCAATATGGTATTTTTTTTCCAAATCTATGGACAAAACTGTAGACAATATGATCTCCTAGTTTTCCCCCAGTAGTAGTGATAGGGTCAAAAATGAAAATCCTCAAATCTAAATTATGCCTCCATAGAAAGATGCTCCCTCCTAGGGTGAGTTGGAGAATGTATGGGTCGAACCCAATTGGTGGACATAAATTCTCAAAGTGTGGAACCCTAGTTCTTGACCCTAGCAATTTTTTGGTCAAAAATGCAACTCCACAAAACTAGAATCTTCCTCCATAGAAAGATGCACACTCTTAGGGTGATTTCAATGATGCAAAGGTCGATCTTGATCTGCAGATGGAAAGACAGAAAACATGGAACCTTAATCTCTTGTAGTTGTAGCTATTATGGTTGTACAATGAATTCTTTCAAGATGGCTCTAATACCATGTTAGAAATTTAATGGTTATATTAGATCTTCAAACAATTGGCATTATTTCATCGTAACCATAAGCATTATAATTGGTAGAAAATAGGATCACAGAGCAATAACAATAAAACAAGATGCAAATATAAAACACATTAACACATTACAAGAGAGATACCAATATAATGTGTTTCACCCAATATGGGTTACGTCCACACAGAAATTGCTAGTCCTTTATTATTATATCGTCCAACAAAATGAAGGAATACAATTGCAACACACCCCCTACACTTCCTCTTCACTCTCTCATAGTCTCTCTCACACAATCACAGAGATTGTTTTACAATGCTACAATATAATACACAACCGTATTATAATGCTTTCCTTTTATAGGGGAATTACGTTGGGAAAATACCAAGGGCCCATAAACCATTGACCAATAGACATCCCAACAAAATTATTTCAAGGTATTTGCCCTGGACCTCCATGGAGGGAGGATGTCCACCCACACCACTTTACTAGGATGAGTGTATAGTAAAACTGGGGTACAAACATGACTAAGCAATAACATCTCTGAATAAGGAAGATCAGGCTCCACAACCAGTAAGGATCACTAAAATAAAGACAAGTACAACAACAATAAATAGCACAAATATTTTCCTCTAGGAAACCACAATGGAGAAAACCCAACTTCTTTAGTATAGATTCCATCGCCAAGTGCAATTCCAAAACCAATATAAGATAAACCCCAAATACAAAAGCAACTTCTTCTTCTCTCTCATGCGCACTTGCTTGAGTGAGGTGTATATCCAAATGAGAGGTGCTCCCTCTCTATTTATACACATCATGTGTGTGACCTTTTTCCCTAATTGATCCAACTTGTTACTCTTACAGGGATGACTTAAAATAAAATTTATATAAAATTTCTTTTGGATATTATTGGCATCGATTCCACAAACTCAGGTTCATATTTCCTCACCTGTCCAACAAAGCCCAAGATATCGGCCCGATAGAGTGTAACTTCGTCGGAAACACCTGCAACGCAAGTGAGGTCTCATCCGAGATACCTATGGGGACTGCCAGAACCAGGTTTCTGCAGTTATGGAAGGGGATTTCTTCAACACAATATTAACAAGAAGCTCAAACAAAACGAAGGGATGGATTACCATCAACACATACACATCAAGAAAGAAGATCAATCCGTTGACACATTCACAGCATATAAAATATACATATTAAAGAATATCTCTTATCATTTTCATTTAATATTCCACAATATTATATCAATATAAGTGCGAGAAACTCATAAAGATTCAAACACAAGATACACATGCATCAAATACATATATTTAACGTGGAAATTCATACAGAAAAAACCACAAAAGCGCTCTTTCTCATGATCTCATGTCTTCCTTCTTCTTTCAGTCGACCTCTCTGTCAAGCTCTCTCTTGATCATAATGGTGATCAATTCTCTATGAGTATGGATTCTTCCAGAACCGACCCGCACACAACTTGGGTCGACCTTATATACTTCTTAAAATTCTTGTTCTAACCATCGACTAGTTCTCAACTAACAGCCAACTGGTTGTTCTAAACACCCCAATGTATCTTGTTACACTAATAAAGGTGCTAACAGCCCAGATTACATTTATTCTCATTCCCAAATATAGACTATCAGTCTAACTTAACTCACTCTTACATTTATTGTTTCCTCAAAATATATTGAATTCCCAAATTCGACTTACTCTTCTCCTTTTCCTATCGCCGCCTTGCTCGTCTTGCGACCAGATTCTTCACTTTTTTGACCAAAATTGGCATGCATTTTATTAAGGCCAACAGATACTATTGACCTGACTTACAATGGAAGGTTTACATTTATTCTTTCAAGACTTTTAGCTGGATAGGTACATCAATAACATCTCCTGAAGGAGGTATAACAATAATACAATAAAATTACAATAATAATATCTTCCGAAGTTACACAAACTTCAATAGGATATTCATTAACCAAAGGTCCAACATCGAGATTTTTCTTGTTGGAGTTATCCACGAAGACGATCTATTTGGATATCCTGATGAAAATCATCTGTTGAAATGTTGTCAAGAAAGGCTTATCAAGGATTTGAGAATATGATCCTTAATGGGATATCTGATGAGATAGTAAGGTGTCCGATGAAGTTTGTCGGGTGATGGATATTTGTAGAATTGTTGCCTAGGGTTACTTATAGATTTCTCGGTAGGTTAAGTCAATGAATTTCATTGAAATTTCAATTTGGAAGTTAAGAACTAAACAAGAGATTCAAAAACTCAATGAAAGCAATCGATACAACGATAGTTGATTTGAAGAAGGTTGAGACAAGGGAATAGATTGCATGCATTGAACAAGCTTATTTATATAAGACAGAAGGTTGAAAACACAAGAAGACTTCGATTTTAAGTCTCACTCTTTCCCATCCATATTCAAACATAAATTTTAATAATGGGGGCCATATATTTTTCCATAGAGGTTGAAATATAATGGAAGTTCTTGTGAGCACAACCCCAAACTGATCACAAGCCCCTGCAGTTCATGCAAACCTAGGGAAATTTATAGAACAACTTTCATCAAAAGTGGTCCACATACCTACGACAATTCCACTTGAACATCAAGTATAATAAGAGTGGCACCAATCACGTTACAAGATTCCTCATTCAATCTCCAGTTGTTGCGCTAACTATCGTGCTCAACTCTTATGGGCATAAGACATTTGGGTGCCCCAAATTGTACAATATTGACCCTAAATTTGTTATTTCTTATCAACAATTACAAGCAAGAAGAACACTCTCAAACTTTCATCTCCAAGATGAAATTTTATGCCATCTTGGCCACCTCTGTTTTCTTTCAAGCGAGTGTGAGAAGTTGATTTGGGAGGCACATTATAGTTAATTGGTAGAGCACTTCGACATAGAGAAGATAGTCGCAATGTTGCATAAGTACTTATGTTGGTCGAAGATCCAACAAGGCATTGGTAGGTACATATGGTCGTGCACCGCGTGTGCCATTGCCAAACCTACCATCAAGAAGCAAGAACTGTACACTCCATTGACTACCATAGATAGGGCCTAGAATTTTATTTCCATGTACTACATGTTTGTCTTGCATTCAACCAAGCATGGAAATGACTGTGTATTTGTAGTTATTGGTTGGTTCTCTAAGATAGTAATTTTAACTCCTTATAAGAATATCAACATAGAATAGGCCATTGCTGAGCTTTTTTTGGAGCATGGTTGGGTTCGTTTTTTCCTCCCATAGACCATTATTTCAAATTGAGATAGCAGGTGGTACCTTTTGCTCCAACCTATGATTGATGATGGACACCAAGTTGGCCATATCAACTTCCTTCCACCCCCAAATCAATGGGAAAACATGGGTGGTCAACTAGATGGTTGTACAAATCATAACATACCCACACACAGGATGAGAGCCTTCATTATGTCCAGTGTAGCTACAATAGAGCCCTTCACAACTCTATTTGCGGCAATCATTTTCAGGAATGTTTGCAGTTCCAACCATTAGCCCCAATTGATGTAGCACTTCCCATGCTCAAATTCAATTTGATCGAACAACCTAATTTCCTTAGCAAATCCTACACATTCGACACCAATTTCATGATATCTTGCAGAAAGTAATGCCAAGTATAAGTAGCAACATGACCAGCATTGTGTTCCACATTGATCCGGATTTATGCGTGAAATAAATGAAAGAACATACACATAATCATAATCACAGACATTTTGCAAAGATAACAGAGATACAGTAAACACATATTATATTAAATGGCAGAAATAGAACATAGTGTAATACAATTGCTAGAATGGTGGTAACTATCTCTGAGAAGAGATGTGGCTGCTACGCTCATCCATGCCAAGCTAAATACAAAATGAGGCCAAAGGGGCATATTTATAATAATAATGAGGGTGAGAACCCCAAAAGTCCAAAACGTAACCCTAGAAGATGAACCATCATAAAGTTTGCGGCCCCAAGGTGGTAAGTTGAACAGTCAACTTCTCGGGGTCATAACTTTTGCATTCGATCTCCGATTTGGGCGTTCAATAGCTCGTTGGAAAGGTATATCTAAGATTTACAACTTTTGGTTGACCAAATGTATGTCGATGGCCACCATTTGTCCCTATAATCACCAAAAAATGTCATTTAGGGCCTCAAAACGGCTCCAGAAGTTTAGGACCCGAAAAACTGTAGAAAAATAACTAGGAAATTGCCACAATGGATAATTGTTTTGAGCCAGTGGAATAGGTGGGTGGCCACTGATCTCCATCTGGATCAATTCTCCCTCCTTAGGAAGCAATGGTCTCCATTGTGTCGAATCCCATATCATATCTCGAACTGTGTGTTGAGTTGATCTCCTACTGCAACATTTGTTGAAGTGAAGAGGTTGCTTTTCTTTGGCATCCCGAGAGGGTTGTAATTCTTGTGTGGATGATTTGTTTTTGGAGGAGCACATTTTAATGCATGGCCTTACATTGTAGAGGTACTCAGATAGATGAGGAAACGATGACTCTGTATTCTTCTTGTGTCTAATGAGCAAAGACACCCTGTGCAGAGGGTGTGGAGGTCTCTGTGATCTTATGTTCTCCTTCAAACACAATTCTTAAGAGGAATAATTTTCTGATGTGGGAGCTTATCTTCCTACCTTGCGAGACTTTGTTAGGTGCAATGATCTCTGGTATTCGATAGAGTTTTCCTCCCAAAGTAACAATGACGTTGCAAGGTCGTGACTCATATACAACATGACGCTTCCACATATATGGTTGTCCTAAAAGAACATCACAGACTTCAAGTGGGGCCACATCACACAGTACCTCATCTTTGAAAGGCTTGATTCCATATGGTAGGAGGCATTGTTTATTAATGTGGATACCTAGTCCTTGGCTTAGCCAACCGATGTTGTAGGGTTGCGGGTGTGGTGTTGTCGGAAGCTCCAATCTCTTGACGACTTCTACTGAGATCAAGTTCTTTTGGCTTCCATTGTCAACAATGAAATGTAGTGGGATTCCCTTCACCCACATCTACAAGTGGAAGACGCGCTCCTCTGCCTATGACTCTTCAGGATCCTCTAATTGAATCTATGCGGTAGCAATAGTGGTAGTGGGGTCTGCATCAATGATCTTCCTCCCATTGTATGTGGCTGTGCCATTGGGTTTAGAATCAGAATCAAGATCTGGTTCTGAAGATTTGATCTCGGCCACTAATGACTGCTTTGAGCGACATTCATCAGTGTTGTGCCAAGGGCTTTTATGAAATTCTCACCACTTACTGGTGTCCTTCTTTGTCTTTCCATCCCCCTTCTTTGCTTGTGGTGGGGACTGGTTGTCGTTTCCTTTTGATGTGTTCTACGGGCCATGGTTTCCCTTGCCTTGCTTCTGCGGTGGATTCGTAGGTCCAGATTCTCGCTTGTTCTTTTGTTGAAATTTCTCCTCGATTTTGACAGCACACTGATAGGCAAATACAAGTGAAGAGATGTTGAGGAATTCCATCTCGGTTCGGATGTATCGATGTGGACCACTGCGATATTTCAAAATTAGGTGCTGCTCGGAGTCCTTGATACCCATCTTTGTGCGCAAGGTATGAAAGTTGTTGGTGTACTCCGACACCATCTGGTCCCTTTCTTGACACAGAATGGTCCATTTTGTGTACTAGTCATCATAGTTTCCCACAGGGTAATATTATTCCATGATGACATCTATGAAAGAGGCCCAAATGGGATTTGTTTCAAACATTCCAGACTCCTCTGATGAGTTTTGTTCACAATAAGTACCCCACCAATTTTGGACATGGGGGACTACCTTAAGGAGCGCAAAGGTGATCTTTCCCTTGTCGAAAAAATTGTGGACAAAGAAATACCCTTCTAGAACATTCAACCAATTATCTAGGGCATCTGCATCGATTTTGATCAAAGTTAACTTGTACCTTGAAGGGAGTTGCATCCCCAAACCGGATGCTCGTTGAAGATGCACTTGTCGCTGCCGGCATTCATAGAAGGATTTGGGCGAAACTATCCATCATCTCGTTCCTATGTCGCTGAACGACTTCCTTGAGCAGCGATTAGATAGGATATCCTGCTCTATCGTCTCTCTTTTCTTCCTCCATGGGAGGTCATTTGGGATGGCGAGAATGATCAAGTGAAACTAGTTCGAGACCAAACTCTCTATACTTGGACCTCGTCGGGGATATGCGCTGAGAAGACAATCAAAGAGCAGATTTTTTTAATACCACTGATCCAGATTTATGCGTGAACAAAATGAAAGAGCATACACATAATCATAATCGCAGACATTTTGCAAAGATAACAGAGATACAGTAAACACATATTCTATTAAATGGCGGAAATAAAACAAACTGTAATACAATTGCTAGAATGGTGGTAGCTATCTATGAGAAGAGATATGGCTGCTACGCTCATCCGTGCCAAGCTAAATACAAAATGAGGCCAAAGGGGCCTAATTATAATAATAATGAGGGTGAAAACCCAAAAGTCCAAAACGTAACCCTACAAGATGAACCGTCATAAATTTTGCGGTCCCAAGGTGGTAAGTTGAACAGTCAACCTCCTGGGGTCATAACTTTTGCATACGATCTTTGATTTGGGCGTTCAATAGCTCGTTGGAAAGGTCTATCTAAGCTTTAAAACTTTTGGTCAGCCAAATGCATGCCTATGGCAACCATTTTGCTTTCGAATCGCCAAGAAACGTCGTTTAGGGCCTCAAAACGACTCCAAAAGTTTAGGACCCGAAAAGCCGTAGAAAAATAACTAGGAAACCGCCACAATGGACAATTGTTTTGAGCCAGTGGAATCGGTGGGTGGCCACCGATCTCCATCTGGATCACACATAAGTTTCATGTTTTTGATAAGCTATGGTTGCATTTATAGAAAGAGCGCCTCACAGGGCTCCATCATAAGCTCCACCCACTTTGATCTGGGATTTACACTATCACCAAGGTTGTGGATGAGAATGCTTTTGAGTTAAGTAGTTTAAATTTCCTCGTATTGCACCCTATATTTAACATGGAGCTACTTCGATCATATTTTCCACCTCTCCTGGACATCTCATAGGTATTCAAGCACTTGGCCCCTTCAAAAATCAATCTTAATTGCATTGAGAAGGCTATAGTCAATCGGATCATGGACAATGAGATGAAGTGAACTCACCAGCAGAACATCCAACTCTATCGTGTCGTCAAAGTAGGGTAGCTTCTTCACCAAGGAAAGTGGCTCATAGGAGTCAGATTCAAGAGAAGTTTCTTCATCTGATGGCTGAACTTGACATAATGGGGACCATTTCTCCCTAAGGGGAGAAGACTAATCCAAGTGGATACAGGTGGCCACCCACTTGTTCCATCAAGTTTCAATAGTTCTCCATCTTCTTGACAATTTTCTACAGTTTTTTGGGTCCCAAACTTTTGGGGTCATTTTGAGGCCCTAAATGATGTTTTTTTGCCGATCAGGGGGCTGAGATTTTCCATAGCACACTCTACCCTAAATGAAAGGTTGTAATTCTTATTTTTTCTTTCCAACGAGTTATCAAGCACCCTAAACATAGATCGTATGTAAACGTTGTTCCCCATGAAAGTTAACGTACCAGTATAGACCCATCTAAATCGGGTTCTACAAAAAATCGAGAGTGATCAAATCCACAAGCATTTCACCACTAAACTACAACACACATCCCTCTCACCACTATGCTACAACACATTGATGCATGCATTCTTATTTTTTATTTTTATCTTTTTATCTTTTATTTTTTATTTTTTATTTTTTCTAATTTTGTGGGACAAACAGACACTTCCCCCCCACCCGAGCTCCACTATACTACATCACACTAATGCATGCATTCTTATTTTTTATTTTTATTATTTATTATTTTCATTTTTCATTTTTACTTTTTATTTTTATTATTTTTTAATTTATTTTTAATTTTTATAGGACAGATGGACACTTCTCCCCCACCCAGGCTGTAGAAATGTGCCTTATCAATGCAATGATCTAGCCACCTCGATGCCCACAAATCCTTTTAACACTGCATCTCCCAGGGTTTTTAGATGTTAGGGTTTCATCTCTTTATGCTTGTGTTAATAGGCTTGTCTCAATCTCTTTGAAATCAGCTCTTGTGAATGAGCGTAGCCAACACGTCTCTCTTTAGAGATAATCCACCAACATCTGAGCTAGTTTGTATTGCTTCGCAGTTTACAGTGTGTTTCCATTCCATTCATTAATAGAATTTGGGTTTTACTGTACTACTGTTCCTTCTGCAAAATATTTGTGTGCGCTTCCATTTTATCGAGTAGGATAAAAGACAACTAAAACGCCCCACTTTACCAGTGATTTTTTGTTGAAAATCGGTCAACATTGTTCTTGAATATTGCTACATTCGTAATTTTACAATTACAACGATCGTGATGCTCGTCTTAGGCTAAATTATGGATTTTAAAACTACCCAGATAGTTAAAATTGTGATTTAACCACTGCAAATTACCATTTCCACAAAAATTGCTATGCCGGATTCCGACGAGTTGGGGGCATTTTGATTAGCACTTATACTGCTCCCCATTTTATATTGTTGTCTTCATTTCGTTCTCCAAAAAATTCAGATCATTGGATGATCAAGAGGTTGGATAAAAACTTGGCCACTGTCGAGAAAGAATAAAAATGCTACATGTCTAAACCAGATATCGATGCCTTGCTTCAAGCCGTAGAATAAAAAAAGGGACTAGATTCAAAAGCATGCAACATGATGGGAGAGGAATGTCGACCCTCTGTGTTGCCAGAAGGTGGTTTTATTGATATAGAAATGAATTTTGAGACCTTTGCCACATAACATAATGATATTGAAGTTACTACTGGTCATGTTTTTTAAGATATTGTTATAGAACCTAATGATGTTGAAATTACTGCAGATCATGTTGTTGATAATACTACTACATAAAATATTGGGACGTCTTCTAATACATAACCAAAGAAAGTAGAGATTGTTATTCCCTCTACTGTAGAACTTGAATAGGAATTTTTAAAGGAAACCATGTATGGGATTGCTACCAAAATTATCAATGAAACACAAGAGACTACAAAACCTTTGACCCATCATTGGGTGCCCTAGAGGCTCAACAAGAAGGTACAGCAACAACAAAATCCTTTAATATTCTTTAACTTAATAATGAAGTAGCTAAATGGAGAAGTATCATGTAATCCTTCAATCGAGGTGTCATCTCCATGCAAACTCATAGTTAGGTTATTCTTTGTCTGTAAATAAAGTGGGTTGAGTTCTATGAGTGAAAGAAACAATGGAAATACCATTAGGAATAATGTTAGTGAACCGCTAACCCTAGAAGCAACTCAGACAAAAGGAACAAGAAGAAATAGAAGAAAGCCAACAATTTTTAGTTATACCAATGGAAGATTTTCCAGTTAGCTTATGAAGCATTAAAATGTAAGGCCCATTTCCCTGTGTGCATTTATGTTAAAGGAATAGGGTTTTTTTTTCAACTACACCAACTAATTAAAGGCAAATTGTGTAATATTTTCACTAAAGAATTGTCATCTATATTTTGATTATTGAGGAAGAAAAACAAATATTGAAGCTATACCAACATGAATTTATGCTAAGGCGTTTGAGGCAATGGAACCCTAATCCATTTGTAGAGACATACAATTGAGGGATTCTATATCATTCTTGGTCCGCCAGATTCAATGGAGTAAAGATTTGTATTATTTGGAAAATGCATAACAACATGCCAAGCTATGGGCAAGAGGGGAACGTCGTGGAACTTCAAAAGTTACTCAAGCAACCCCACATTGCCCCATGCCTCTAAAAAACATTGAAGGCTTCTCTTTCTAAATAATGCAAGAGGAGAATAACACAATCGAGCTTAGACGCCCTATTTTGTGGTCAACATAGATGGTATGTTTTATCTCCTAAACATAGAAAAAGAGAGTTGTTATCTTATATTGAATTTTAGAGGCCCTATTTTGTGGTCAACATAGATGGTATGTTTTATCTCCTAAACATAGAAAAAGAGAGTTGTTATCTTATATTGAATTAAAGAATGCTCTAAATAGAGAGCTGTTATCTTATATTGAATTAAAGAATGCTCTAAATAGAGAGTTGCTATCTTATATTGAATTAAAGAATGCTCTAAAGAAATATCAGTTATACATGAATAATCTATGGAAGAATGAAACACAACATTTTGGGACGAAATTCATTTTCCTAACGATTCGATGTCCTTCACCCGGATATAAATTATGTTTTTCTAATGATAAAAAAAAAGGGCGTTGACTGTTTAGGAAGATGTTTACCTCAAACTTGGTTATTATATGATGGCGAAGCATGGCTCTCCTCCTCCTAGCTAGAGCGACCTTAATTAGAAGTACTTCCATTCAAACTCCTCACACTAATCCCATTCAATCTAGTATGATTTCAATGCTTGATGGGAGATTAGTATGATTTCCATGCTAGATGGGAGATAAGAATGTATAATGAGGATGTGCTACAAGTTCATTAAAAGGAGATGACTTTGACGCCCAAGACTTTATACCTTTGATGCATAAACTCGTATACCTTGTTATTTATCATTTACCATTTTGATACCTAATCTTTTTTCTTTTCAATAAGACAAAAAACTATATCATTTTTTCTGCCTAAACTTATGACTTAACATCTCTCTAAAATTGAAAATATATTCTAGAATAGGTGTTGTTAATTCATTGTGTTGTTATTTAAAGTTTTTATTTTGTGTTATCCTTGCATCTAAAGGTTTAAGAAATGATTTTATAGTTCTCAATTCATTGTACCTGACTAGGATTATATTACAATTTATATAATTTGATTAAAAATAGTGGTTATTTCATTTTATGCAAGTGTGGCTTTTTTATTTGCTTATAAATAAAGTGGGTTGTTGGTTTTATTAAGCACTTTTTTTCAGGTAAAAAAAATTACATCGTGAATTATATCAACTCAAAGGCCATATTGTTCATTAGCTATAGCTCTAGTACAAAGTCAAAAGGAGATGACTTTGACGCCTAAGACTTTATACCTTTGATGCATAAACTCATATACCTTGTTATTTATCATTATCCATTTTGATACCTAATCATTTTTTATGCCTAATCTTATGACATAACATCTCTCTAAAATTGAAAATATATTCTACAATAGGTGTTGTTAATTCATTGTGTTGTTATTTAAAGTTTTTATTTTGTGTTATCCTTATCTCTAAAGGTTTAATAAATGATTTTATAGTTTTAAATTGTATGTGCCTAATTCGGATTATATTACAATTTATATAATTTGATTAAAAAAATTGGTTATTTTATTTTCTGTAAGTGTGGCTTTTTTATTTGCTTATAAATAAAGTGGGTTGTTGGTTTTATTATGCACTTTTTTTCCCTGAAAAAAATCACAACCTTAATTATATCAACTCAAAGACCATATTGATCATTAGATATAGCTCCAGTACAAAATATTTGTGTCTAATATATAGTGTGCAAAGCAACTTCATTCTCTATCATGTACACAATTCATAGATAAACAAAATACAATGCTAAATTATCATCTAATAAACACCTATATAAGGTTAGTGTCTCCCAAAACCCATGCTTAATTCAGTACTATGTTAGCCCACTCAAGAGCATAGGTACTCAACTCAAGAGATTTGGTACTTTTATTTTGTTGTGTGCATAATCAAGTTTAAGTAAATCTTTCATAGTTTTTAATTCAATAGAAACAATTAAGATTTGTTATTGTTTAAATAATTTGATTAAAAGTGTTTATACTTTATTCTTTGTAAAGACAATTAATTTCAAAAAATGTAGTTACATTTTGATAATGATAATTAATGTCTTTTAACACCAACTCTGATCAATAAACTTAGTAAATTTAAAGGTACAAATTTGTTTTAAGTAACTATAATAAATACTATTCTTAATACTAAAACCCCTTTTTCCCAAATAAAACGATTTTATTATGATAAAAACAATTTTTATTTTATTTATACAAATATTAATTTCAGTTTTGTTAATGTAAATAATTTATACAAATGTGATTACTTACCCACTTATATACTCATTAAATCAGCTCTAATTACAAAATCAATTTTTTTATTATATTAATATCCATTATAAACTTCTTCTCATTGTCCGTCACCATAATCGAACCTAGTTCTAAAGACCGAGCAATGCTTTTTCCTTCTACAACAACCTACAAATTGATTGTATGATGCTGCTATGTATTGCATGATGATTCAACAGGTTGATGTGGTGGATCTCACCTGTCTTGGTTGTAAGTGATGATGATAATCAGATGACCGGCGAATAGTTGTGGTCTGTCCGGGCTGTCAAAGCATGTATAATATGTCTTTCTGATTCTATGAATATCAAAGACTGGTATTTTTTCCTCTGGAAAAAAAAAACAACCTACAAATTTGTTTTGTTTTTAGCTTTGTTTTGTTTTTTAGTGACCATAATGATTCTATAATCTATTCTTAATAGGAAAAAGCCATTTTCCCAAATTTGTTTTGTTTTTAGTGACTATAATGATTCTATTCTTAATAGAAAAAAGCCCTTTTCCGAAATAAGACTATTTTGTTATTATGACTAAAACAAATTTTATTTTATTATACAAGTATTTATTTCATTTTTTAAGTAAAATTAATGTGTAAGTGTGATTTTTTCAGTGTGAATATAAAGTATTTATTTCATTTTTTAAGTATAATTAATTTGTGTAAGTGTGATTTTTTCAGTGTGGATGTACAAATATTTATTTCATTTTCTAAATATAATTAATTTTTGTAAGTTTGATCTTTTCAGTGTGAATGGTAATCTATATGCAAAGCAGAACATGTCTCAACCAAATTAAATCAAAGTAGGTAAAATGAAATCCATCTGAACCCTACCAAGGACCACCTTATCCTTTTGAATATATAAGTAAAAAATATACTCATTAAATCAATTCTAAATACAAAATTAATTTTTTATTATATTAATATTCCATATAAACTTCTTTTCATTTTCTCCACTTGAAAATAAATATGAATAAAATAAGGAAACATGTCACATATAACCATCTCATTTATTTATATAATAAAAATAATTATATCGCCAAAATCATTGTGAATCTAAAACAATAAAACATGCTAACATTTTCAGAAACAACAATCTCGTTCATCTCATTTATTTATACAACAAGAATAATTATGACACAAATCACCAAAATCATCATTCATCTCACTTATTTATGAGATAATAAGAATAATTATGACACCAAAATCATCATATCCATGACTGAGATCGATCTCACTTATTTAAACAATACGAATAATTATGAAACCAAAATAACAATAATTATGAAACTAAAATCACCCAAATCATTATAGTTTGGATATTCAAACCATCCAACTTGATGCAATAACATCCTCAATCCCTCTACTAATATCACCAAAAGTTCAATATCCCTCCTCGACTAATACCCCCAAATTTTCGGAATGTACGTATAATAATATTGTATGTAATAAATATTCTGTCAAAAAGTTTTCGGTCATAGTCAACCATATTTGCATTCATAAACCAAATGTGTATGATCTCAAATTCTGTATCCACGTGATGTGAGGGTTTTTAGGATATTATTATATAATAGATGATTTTTTAGATATAGGAAAACCATAGAGCTGCTCATTATTGAAAGTGTTGAAACATTTTTGTATTTGGATTTATTTACACTGAACTCAGCCATGACGTTGGGTTGGAAATATTGGAAAATGAAGATGATATTTGCTAGTAGGCCACACAAAAATGAATATGAGATTATTAGTGCTGACATCCATATCCATTTACTATTTTTAAATGTTTGTACCCCAAAAATCTTTATTTAGATTTGTGAGTCCCACTACTCCCACTCGTATTGGAAAAAGTAAAGCACCCATCTAATCTTCCAGTGGGTGCCAGATAAAAAGAGGCAGCCGACAATTACATCCTTTCAATATTGGACGCGGCGCTCTTAGTTGTCATGACAGCATCTCCTCGCATGTGCCGCGTGATTGTCAATTTTCAAGAAGCAACATCTGGGGCCACAACCGGTCATGTGCCCTGGTGGTGACTGTCACTTTCAAGAACGGACAAATATCAAACACTTGTCTAAATATTCAACAAAACGCATTATTTCATTCATGAGGTTTTATTTTTTTTATGTATAATTATAATCAGGAAATGCTGTCTCTGTCGTTGTGCTCTGGACACGTGATGCTGTTATTGGCACAGACTCTTGTACCATAAGTTGCAAAAAGAAAAATGCGATCCACTGTGTACATTGAACAAATGGTTTTACACAACACTTCAATTAAAACAAGGTCTCATTGATTTAGCCAGATCAAAATGAACGAGCACAATAATAATATACACACACCACAAACAGCACGGACACAAGCAGTCCGTCTGCCCAACATCACAATATTTTCTCACATCTAAACGCTACAAACAACTCTAGGGCAGAGCGGGCAGCAAGTTATGTTTACAGTTATTTCAATAATATTAAATGAAATAATAATTAGTAACCATAACCAACCTGAGAAAAGTAAACCGGAGGAGCAATCGCTCCACTCTAATCAAACACAGGCGGCGCAGATCTCTTATTCGTCTTTCGCCAGAACCGACACTCGTAACGGCGCTGGGTCGTGGCCTATAACATGAAAACTAAAACCCCGGAGCATGCAACCAAGAAAGCCAACAATCCACGGCAGACACCGGTAGAGGCAGGGGCGAACGAAGTGCTGTTGGATTCAGAGGCACTGGGGCCATCAACGGAGGGGCTTTCACTAGGTCCAGCTGGAGCGGGGGGCGACGAGACGGGCGTGGCTTTGGAAGGCTCGGCCTCGGGAGTGGGGGCCTCCACCGGTGCGGGTGTCGGAGCAGGGGTCGGAGCCGCGACGAAAAGCTCTTTGGGCTCGAGCAACTTATTCACTGTAAAGATCGCAAGGGGTTGGTCGTCGAGCAGGGTGCCGCTGATCGTGGCCTTGCTCACACCAGTGTTCAGTATCACCGTATCGCCAGAGGAGGACACCGTTAGTACATACTTACCAGCGGAGGGGCTCGCCATTGTTTGGATGGGGCCGTTCGTGGTCTTGAGGGTGCCAAGTGGACTGTAGATGGGCAGCCCGTGGAACTCCAGCACGGAGACCTGATCATCACTGGACAGCTTCTTCATCAGCTTGCTTGTGGCAACTGTAAACGCGGCGTCAGTCGGGCAGAATACAGTCAGCCCACCCTGGACAGCATCCTCAAAGGTCTTGAGGACCACGGTGGAGGAGATCATGCCGGCGAAAATCTTGCACCCGCCCTTTACCATAATGGCTGTGATATTCAACTCGGAGGGCGCTGGAGCTGGCGCCGCGGCCACGTTGGTCGTGATTGGCTTACTCACCTCAATAATCGACAGATTGTAGCCCTCCTGCTTCACCGATTTGACGTACGTGGTATCCAGCTTAGCGCCGTGAGCCGCGAGGCCAAATCCCACCTTTCCGGCCTTGAGGTCGGTGATGTTGATAAAGCCACTGTTGCCCGCGGCCGTTCCCGTGGTCTGGTAGAGCGTGGTGCTGAGCGTGGTGCCATTGGTGATCTCGTGGAGCTTCTTCGCGTCGAAGAAGTCAAGCACCACATGGAGGCTGAGCACACGCTTGAGGGAAGCCAGATCCAGACCACTTAGCGAGGCCATCTCGCTGTTGCTCAACGCCAGGACCGTGATCGTCTGGCGGCTGTTGATCTCGCCCGCCAGCCTCGTTTCCGAGAGGTCGTGATTGAACTTGCTGTACTCTGGATATTTGGCCAGGATCTTCGTGATGTTGAACGCATTTGCAGAGCACAGGAGGCTCAGCAGGAGAAGAAACGCAGATCCAAGCCCTGAAAACTTCATCATTGCGGAAAAATGATCCCAAAATGCTAAATTGATGGACCCAGATACTCCTGAAAGCCGGCAAACCTCTGGAGAGCGCAATGTGGAACGCCCCGCACACACCTCTCCGCTGAAAAACCACCAGAACCTGAGAAACAAAGAAGTTTAGTGTAGCAAATGCTCAGTGGGGGTAATGATGATAATCCACGCCTGGTATATAACGTTCACATCAACGGTCAGAAAACGAGTCCCGGAAAGTTCTCGATCTGGCCGTTGGCTAACCAGTTCCGTCCACCGCGGCATGGCACCAGGATTGTGGACCCCACGCCAGCCTGTATCCCGTTCTTAAAGTTAACCGTGGTCTGGCCCGTATCGCAATGTTTCCGAAAAAGAGAGCATGAAGAGTTGTAGAGATGCCGCTTAACCAGCGTTAAGTCTTTTGCGATAGTTCCCATGCTCCGAGAGTTTGATCAATAGTGGCCTTGCGTGAGGGACCCTTTGTAGGGTTATGACTTTCCGTATGTATTTTTCTTTATTCCACTGTTAAATGATACGTATATACACTTTGTTGAAAGCATTTTTCTTTATTCCACTGTTAAATGTATATGTATATACACTTTCTTGGTTTATGTTATATATGTATAGTTTAGGTGGGTGAAGTCTTGATGGGAACGGTGTGCTGTACTGTTAGTCTTGTTAGTCTGGATCTTTGAAATCTTTGTAATAGAACAGACTTATGATAAAGTTAGGCTGGCCTTGATATAAAAGTAAGTTCAAGGCAAGGCTCAGACTTTCAGGTATGAAAAAAAGTGGATGAAGTATATATTTTTAATAAAAATTATAAATTAATATAATAATAATTTATTTTATTCTACTTTTAAAAATATATTTATATAGTTTAGGTGGTGAAACGTTTATAAAAAAGTGGGTGAAGTATATATTTTCAATAAAAATTATAAATTAATATAATAATATTTTATTTTATCCTATCATTAAAAATATATTTATATAGTTTAGGTGGTGAAACGTTTAGTTTTGGCTAATTTTCCTCAGCCATCTTCCTATTGGAGTTGCGCACTGTTGTGTCCTTACCCAACAGCCTTTAAAAAACATTCTTTCATCAAACAAAATCGTATTTTATTTTTGATGAAATGTTTGAATTCCATATAGCAAACTTAAAGAATTAAAAACTACTGAAATTGTGACATTCTAGCAGCTACTGAAACATGAAATTCAATGTTTTTAAAGAAAATCTTTGCAAACTATGGATTAATGAAAAAATCACTACTTTGGAATTATTATTTTGAGTGAATTTACATTCAAAATCAAGGCATGAATATTAATAATCACCATATCTTTTATCATAATCTAATCTTGAAAGCTTATTCAAATATTTATCATCTGATGTCATTATGTGATTTAGCTATCATAAATTTTGATAAGGTTTTGAAATTGGAAGGTTGATATGTTGTTGCTCTTGATTCTTCATGTATGAAGTTTTTTTCCAAATTATTTTTATATCCATGATGGTCACATTTTATATACCGTTTTAAATTATTTATGTGAGAATATTCCTTATGATTCGAAGTAATTTTTGGGTTCTCGTTAATTATTTATGTTTCCAAAAATTAATTTATTCAAGGAATATATATTTATGATATATATGGGGCCAAAGTGTATACATTTTTACGAAATTCCAACTTTTTGAATTTGTTTTATCCTCCCGACAACCTTACCATTATCATAATGTAATAATGATTTTTATTTTTGGTATTGGTTTAAAGGAGATGGTTAAAATCTGAAGTGATTATCTTGCAATATTTTCCAGATCAACGATTTTACGTGGGAGATATTGAATTTATCAACAGCTGGCAGATCACTTGTCGATAAGTGAGAAGCAAGGTTCGGATACAAAATTTCCAGGCCCAAAATCAACATCAAAGATTATTCTCAGTGTTGAAGATTATTCTTGGAAATTTTGAAGGCAGAGCATAATCATAAGATATTTTTTTTGGGTTAAATGATTGGGCATTTTCAGTTTTAAAAGGTGCATTTATTCAGAGAATATCTGGCAATTAATTCACTACAGATTTTAAGGAAGCAGATTTGATAGATCCATATTTGATGAAGGTTCAAAATCAATTAAAATCTAAGATTTCTAGGCAACGAATCCACATCTCCAGTTTGCAAGTTTTACATTCAATTGATTGCCAGATGAAGTTAAGGATTTTCTCCCAGATTTCAGGCATCTAATTTATTAGTGGCAGTTGGAGATGATAGTAAAAAAAAAATCAAATAACTTCCACCAATTTTATTTCCAGCCAGTAGCCGAAATCGCGTAGCTTAATAACAGGCGATTTTGTGAGATTTATTGTGAGCAAATGGAGGCGAATCTTAAAAATCTGGCACATGGGTTTTCTTCAGAACAGAACCATTTAGCTAAACTCGAGAGGATTTCGCCAAAAAATGATGGATTTCAGGATATTTTTAGGGTTCTCTGAACGCGATTTTTGCAGTTGCGACCGGCAACGAAATGGTTGTTTCCAGAAATTCGCCTGTGCTGAGCTTATTCTGTTTTGATTTCTTCTGATCATGGTTTATTTAAGCAGGGAAGAATTTGATTGAAGGGGGAGAGGAGGAGCTCTATTTTGAAGAATTATTTCTTTAAGGAGATCTTCATGCCTGATTGCTGAAAGAATAGGGAGTGATCAAAAGTGACAGGGGAGGCTGGACCTGAGAGATTTTTCTTTCAGATCTGATCGCTGCTGTCAGGATAATTTTGGGATGGATCAACAGCAGTGAAGAATTTCTTTTTCATTGTTTGAATAATAGACCAAGCGCTGGAGCTGAGGGGTCGATAATTAACGAAAGGGCACCACAAGACTGGGTTGATTTGTTTGTTACTTCAGACAACTACTTGTCTGCAGCCACGACATTGTTCACTAGTGATATTATCAATATATGTGTTCAGTTTTTATACTTGGCATATGTTTGTGATGTCCATTTGTCTTGTGATTTCTTTTTACTTTAGTCATGTTTGCTGAAATTCTTTTAAGAATTTTACAGATATGTTTCTATTATATGATTATCGATATTGCATGTTTTCAATTTCTGCTGATATGTCATGTTATATGGTTAATGATCTAATCATTGTTTATATAATGTGTAGTGATTATTGCATGATTTTGATTAACGTTTAAATTTCTTTGAATGTAATCAAGTGTATTCATGCATTATTTTATTAGCATAAATTGATTACAGGTTTTTATTGCTCCTTATTGGAATAGAAATGTTTAGAACAGATTAACAGTTGTTTCTTATAAATTATTTTATAATACAGCCATTGAATCAGATATTTATATCCATATTACATTCATGTTATTTTCTGATTCATGTAATTAATGTATATTTGTGAATAATGCAAATTTGTAATACATTTTACATGTTAATATTTGATCAACTTTTAATTATAAGTTAAGTTAATGGAATAGATTTAGTTTATAAGTTAATTTAATTATATTACTAATTTATTAGTAAGCAGATTAACTAGTTAATTTGTACATTCATTAACTAGTTTAATTTGTACATTTGTAGGTATTTATTAGATTTAATTAACCAAAGTAATAGCTTTAGTTTTTAGACTTAGTTTAGTTAGACTTTGAGGCTAACAGAGCCTTTAAACCTGTTGGGAACGACTATACCAAACAGCTTGGAGCCTGTTCTAAGGATCTCGGTCTGGGTCGTTTCCCCCCGTTGCGGGCTTAGTCGAGTACGCCCGTCAACACGCACATGTACACAAGTGTGTACTACATGTTGTACACATGGAAGAGTCGTTGCTTTGCAAATGCCAAGTTGAATAGTACAGTGACAATGTTTTTTCTTCAAGAAGAAAAAAACAGTTTCTTGATATTCCATGGAATAAAAGGTAACAAATACAGAACCAGAATACATCATATCCATGTGTGACAATCTCTCAACCATACTAACTGTTCAAAACAGTCAGAGCACCTAAAGGTGATACAAGAACCCCAAGCGGTCAAAGAGAGCCAGTCATCTCTTGTAGTGGACAATTTGCACCGACTAGAAGGAGTACACAAAGAGCATTGAAAGCATATCCAAGGAAGCACCCATTGGGATGAAAAAGGACAATCCCCCAACTGATTTATGGCTGAAAATAAGCCATGAAACTAAACACCAAAGGAGCCATGAAAGAGGGTCAATGAGATTAAAAACTCGGCTCATAACAAAAAAGAAGAGTAAGTCAACCAATAAACGACAAGGGGCTCACAACAACTTTAAAATAATTGTAAAGTGTCGCCGCCAATTTCCTCTCCTTCCAAAAGTTCAATGAAGGAGAGTAGACATGGCTTAAGTACAAGTGCTTCCTTAGATAAACCATTAGCACTCTTATTGTGTTCCCTATAGACATGCTGAAAGTTTGTAGAGAGGGAGGAGGCCTTGGCTTCAATAATGTGGGTATGTTCCAAGTCCAAAACAACCAGACTTATCACAAAGTTTACCCAATTTATGACGACCAAAGAGTCACCAAAAACTGAAAGTGCATGGAGACCAATGATGGCTACAAAAGTCAACAGAGACCAGAGAGCCATAAACTCGGCTCCAGTGTTGGTGCTCACCCCGTAGCCCATCTTTACATGAAAGAGATGTGAATGACTAATCAGAAGTGTAAAACCAGCACCCCTGGTGCAAGAAGCAGTCACACCATCGAAAAAACCAGAAGGGTATATGATATGAGGAGTTGGTCCAATGGTTAGCTAGACTACCTTTTTATAATCCTTTGGATAAGATTTAAAGATATCAACGATCTTGAGACAAACGGTACCAACATCCAGCTTACAGTCTTCAAAAATACAGAGATTGCAAGATCTTCAAATAGACCAGATGTATAAAAAAGGCAAATATAGTTGTTCATGTGCTTGCTCTACCCAACCATTCAAATTTTTCGATAAAGAAGTGTGTTCCCATGACATAATCAGCTTATACCGGGATGCAAGAGTATTTCTTATAACCTACGCAAAAAAACATTTGACAAATAAATTATCCACATTGCCCAATCCGGTGTTGTTTTCTACTTCGCATAAACAACACCGGATTGGGCCAATCCAGCCCCTTCTTTTCAAAATTTCCCAGGTGCTAATGTAGCTTCCAACACATAACCAACTAAACATTTAAGTTTGAGTGGTATATGCCACTGCAATATCTCTGTGCACTGCCAACCAATAAATTTCTCAGAGTGAGTTGAGACAATAAGATCATATGCCATCTTCGTTCTCAGTGTTGTGCAGCCATAGTACACAATCTTTTTGAGCTGAGAATCTGATGCCCCCATGAGATAAACCACCAATATAACGCGTCCACTCCTCCTTCCAAACACCATCGAGATCTAGATCCTTCGGAATTAGCCAATAAGAAGAAGACACTAGGCCAATACCTTGATTGCAGGCCTGACTGAGAGTATAAATACCAAGTCATGAAGATAATCGTGGAGATCATGGGGAAGAATAAATGAAGTTTTCAAACTTGCTATAGGATCAATGCCCAGCTTGATTGAGCCACCATCACTAGCTCTCCAACCCAAATTTCTACAAATCCATGAGAGAACCTGAATGAAGCCATTCCAAACGAGTGATGTACTATGCACAGAGAAAGAATGTTGACGTAGTCAAATATCAATGGAGATTTTCTTAATATACTTAGCCTGGATCACTTGGTTCCAAAGTCCCTTACTCCTGAGAACAGTCCACGGTCTCTTGAGTCTGGGCGAGATACTAAACCACTCCAAATTTTTTATATTTCATCCCCCATGGGAAAAGGGTCTTGAGAGGGATTCTCAATTAACTAAGTGCATCCTGTGTTTTTTTTCAATGCCTTCCCATAGGAAAGTAAAGATACATTGTCTCATTCTTTTAAGATAGATTTACGAATCCTTTCCAAGGAAAACCAATACACCGGGATCCCAGACAAAACCATTCTGATGAGAATTAATCTGCCCCCTAACGATAAGAACATGTAAGACCAAGTACTGAGTCTTTTCTTAAAAATTGTTATGATCCAACGCCAATCATTCTGCCCATATCTCAAGGGTTTCATCCAATAGCCCAAGTATTTAAAGCTAGAGTCGATATGATCCATTTCGAAAGGGAGTAAAGCTCTAATGTTGTTGTTGACCCCTTCTTCCAAGATATTTTGAGAAAAGAGGACTTATCCAGACTAATGCACATCCTTGAAGCTAAGCATAAAAGTTCCAATTCTACTTGATATGCTTGTCATTCCAACAAGTTACACATGTCAAATAATACCATGTCGTCCACAAAGAGTAAGTGAGTAATAGTAAGAGATGGTGATAATCGGATGCCATGGATCTTTCCAACACGGTTAGCTTCCCTAATAAGGCGACTGAGCTCTTCTATGACTAGTAAGAAGAGAAGAGGTGATAGAGGACACCCTTGTCTAATGCCCCTCGAATCTTTGAAGAACTCAATAGGAGAACCATTGATAAGATCAGAGAAGTTTTCCGAAGTCACACAACCCATGATCCAATTCATTGAATCAGCCAAAGGCAGACCGACCTCAAGGAGAATAAGATGCAAGAAAGTCCAATTAACTTTGTCAAAAGATTTAATGAGATCCAATTTTAGGACTAAGGCCTCTAGCTTCTTGGTTTTGATAGTGTGTAGAATTTCCTGTGTAATACCAATCGGTTCAAGAATTTGCTTGTTCTTCAGGAACCCAAACTGCTCAATTGAAATAACCTTGGCAAGTATAGGCTTAAGTCTGTTGGAGATGATTTTTTATATTAGTTTATAGATTAAATTGCAAAGGGAGATAGGGAGAAAATCTGCAAAGGTTTTTGGCTTATTGATTTTAGGAATGAGTGTAAAAAAAGTAGAGTTTATAGAACTTAGAACCCTACCTTCCATCCGAGATTGCTCCACCGCCTTTAGTAAATCAACTTTAACCAAATCAAAGAAATGTAAAAAGAATTCCATTGACCAATCGTTGGGTCCGGGAGTCTTGTCCTTGAAACTTTTAAGTGCCAATTCGACTTCCATCATCGTAACTTCAGCAGCCATGTTTGTCGAGTCTTCAGACGAGAGGAAAGAAGGGAAGTGCTTTGTCACAAGTAATTGATCTTAGATGCAAGTACTCCCGTCATCCATGAACAGTGAAGAGAAGTGATTATTTCCCAACATTTTGAGCTGCTCCAAATCCGAGACAGGATTGCCATCCCCATCCAGAAGGTCCCATATAGTGTTAATATTCCATCTTGCTGAAGCGAAATTATGGAAAAATTTTGTGTTGGCATCACCCTGATTAATCCACAGATGTTGGCTTTTAAGCCTCCAAGGAAGTACTTCATGCGCCAATATCTTTTCTTTTCGACCCTTAATAGAAACCAATTTTTGAGCTTCAATCATCGACAAGATCCTCGAAGGGAACAAGGAGAATAGGTTCTGTAATTCCAATTCTAGATCAACAATCTCTTGTCCCTGTTTCAACTTGTGAGACTTTTCCCACTTTTTAAAATCACCTTTTAATTGTTTTAACTTCATAACCAGGCTAGTCATTGCATCAAGACCAGAAAGGGGAATCTCAGTGTACCAAGAAGTATTTACCAAGAGGGAGAAATCCTCCATGTGCAGCCATGCTCTATTGAACTTAAAGGGATATTTCCTCAAGAGTGAAGGTGCATCCCATTCAAGGCAAACCAGAAAGTGGTCAGAGATCTCTGAAGTATGTGTCTATGATCTATATCTAATGAAAAGTGGCACCAACGAGTCAGAAACAGAACCAAACCAACCTCTTACTAATACCCTCAGCCCCAACCTTGTCATTTATCCAAGTTGGACCTGCACATCCAGGAGCTAAATTGACCATCCTGGTATGAACTAGCAACTAAGAAAAGTAGGAGCCGAGAGGGTCTAAACGGGCATTCAGACCCCAAATCTCAGCATTCGAAAGGGTAAAATTTAGGTCACCTACAATTATCAAATTTGGGTGATTAAAGATACCCCCTTCAACAACAACATCCCAAAACAGTTCTCTATTTTGATAAGGACTGTAACAGTTAAGACAAACAATATCTGACAACTGACCCCTCAAGCTGGCCTTCACCAAGATTCCAGCCGTAGTGACAAAAGATTTACATCAGGAAACTAAGGGATCCCATCCCGTGAGAAGACCACCTGAAAATCCCTACGAATCAAAGGCACAAAATTCTCAACCGGGTCTGATTTTTGCAAAAGAGAGCAGAGCCTAAGCATGCTCACACATAGTTTATTGGAGAAAAATCACGTCAGGCTTAATATCCGAAAGAAGAGAGCCGAGGGATTTTTGTTTGGTGAGCCCTCTGAAACCACACAAGTTGAGAGAGAGTTGTTTCAATAATAACTCAAACCAGAGGGTGATGCTGCTCTAAGCAGCCTGAGTGATGAGGCAAGGTTAGGGGAGTGACATGATCTGGCCACCTCTTTGATCCTAGCAGACATTGGAGTATGGATATTACTCCCAAAGTCCCTTAGGGATTTGTCATGCTTGGGTCTCCTAGCCCTCCGATTAGTCACATTTGCATGGTGGATCGAGTCCAAAGGTAAAGTAGAAGGCGAGAGAGGGGTCTTATCAAAGAAGATAGTAAGAGATTTAAGGAGGGTTGGATTCGTAAAGGAAGGGACTTCGCAGGGACTAGTAGGAGGTGTAACACACACAGGAAAAGAAAGAGGTTGGTCCCCCGAAAGAGGAGGAAAGTCTTCAGAAGTGAAGAGGGGAGTAACCTTTGGAGAACAAAGTTGGTGCAGCGAGGAGGAGAATAAATGACCATCCATCCTCTTGTCATCCAAAGCCGAGCCATCCAAAGTCCGCGACGAACCCTGAATCAACAAGGGACAACAATACTTGAGATGACTAGTCTCATGGCAGTAATGACAACAAAAGGGTACATTTAGGTAGTCCGATCTTTGAGCATGAACAATATCATTTTAATGGATATCAATAACAATCGAGAGCCCAGCGGTGATGTCCAATTCAACCAAAACCTGCGTCGAGCATTTGTCAAAAGAATGCAAAAAGTCATCCTCCACTGCCAAGAAATGACCTACTGAGTTTGCGATACCAATAAGAACATCTTTGCTCTAGAGAGAGAGGGGTAAGGCTGGGAGAAAAACCCACAAGTGACGCTTAATCACCCGCTCATGGGTAGGATCAAAATCTGCATGCCAACGACTAAGGACGAGAGAACCCTTGCGAATAATCCAAAGAGAGTTAAGAATTAAACTAGCATCCTTGTTGCCGAGAAAGTGGAAGACTAGCCAACCATTTGTCAGTCGACTACCAGTCGACACACAATTCAGAATCGGTTTCCAACGTTGGGTAGCCCAAGCCACCCAGTCTTCCTTCCCCATTCTACAATATTCAAGTCGCCCTACCAGAGCTCTGCTGCAAAGAGCTTCGACATTATCCATATAAACGTCCTAGCTAAGAATGAAACTGTGTTTGGCCTCCAACGCCTTAATAGATTTGGCCCTCCTCTTAGCTTTAGAGAAACCAGAGGGAGGCAAGAGCAAGTCTTTAAACCCATACGAGGGGTTACTCGCCATTCCAACTGACAAGATAAAAGAAGAAAAAGGGGCACGAGCAGTCCACATCGCAAACAAGTTAGAGACACCTGACAAGTACCATCAGTCAGGCTCGGAAAATATATCTGAAAACCCACAACCTTAAACCATGAGGTCAAAACCCCTAGCCCAAAAGTCATAAACAGAGAACCCAACTAAAAACCCCTCAGCAAAAAAATCCCAACAAAACACAGCCCTAAACCCCAAAGTCAAACCCCAGACCAAAAAACCGCAACAAAAAAACCTTACGAAAAAACCCTAGGCGGATACCGACAAACAAACAAAAAAGTGTTAGATACAACCTTAGTGACAGAAAAGCCAAAAAACCCGCTGCAAAGGCCCATAAGTCAAACCCACCAATCCACAAAACCCGCGACCGAATAAAATAAAGCTATAAAAAAACAGCGGGCAAAACGCTAACCAATACCTTAAGGAAACCACCTTCGAGACTATACAAAGAGCTCGTACTCTCCACCAACCACCCAAGGGCAAAAAAAACCAACAAAGAGTAAAAAAACGCCAAACCAATAACTCAAAACCACAACGACAAAAAAATTAAAGTAAAAAAAAATTAAAAAAATTCCCACTTGTTTTCATAGTTAGTACCAAGTCCTTGAATAAAAGACGGACTCCATGTAAAGGCAGCACAGAAGCCATGCGCAAAAACCGTATGCAATCTCATTCCTTAATACAATACCGTATGGTGACAATGTTTTTTTTCAGAGGATGGTGACAATGTTATTGTGTGGAATGTGCTAGGCATTGCTTTTTAACTTATATGAGTTTTCTTTAGTGTTTTTTTTTTCACAGGAAATCTCCACGGAAAACCCAGCAATACTTCCCCACATTAGTGGATGGTAGAGGTGGTAAACCGCCAACCATCCTCACAGATGGCCTAACCCCGAAGGACTCAAGGCTCGAACCCGTGACCTCTCCCCGTACCGAGAGAGTGTGCGCACGTCTTACCAATTGAGCTAATCCTTGGGGCTAGTTTTCTTTAGTGTATGGTACATTGTTGCACCATAATTTTATGGTAAGATTTCGTTTTATATTAATATTTATTTTATTTTATTTATGTAAATGTTAAATAATTTTTTTATATAAGGTTAGTGTTTTTATAAGTTTCATATTTATAAAAAGTTCTGGTTTAATGTTAACAATTTTTTTTAAATTTTATTTTATAGTTTCATACTTATTCTATTTTATTTACATGGTGTTAATACTTTTTGCGTTAATACGCTAAACCACATTTTTTTAAAATTTAATTTTATATTAATACTTATTTTATTTTATTTACATGGTGTTAATATTTTTGTGTTAATATTAATAATAATTATTGTGAAAATAATTCCAAGTATTAAAGGTTTTGATCATTACTCTAGGATACATTTTTTGGGGTTAATGCAAGGATTTTTTTATTATGTTTTTTTAATTTTTTAATTAAAATAAATGCTATCATAGTATTTGTTTATTATTATTATTTTATTCATTTAATTTGTGGTCGGTTAATATTTATCGGTAATAAGTTATTTATATGTCACAAACAAGTTATAGTTGTAATCAGTTATTGTCTATTTCTCACCTTCTTTTATTTGAACATGTTGTCTGCTACGAAGTGCTTATTATCCACGTATCAATTATTAATTATTCATGCATATGCATGAGCTACTAGTTATTTTTTATATCTTTTTTTTATAATAGTTTATTTCATATTTGGAATGACGGCCATAAAATCAATCTGGACAATACACTTGGCTCATCATCTTGCAGTTTAGGAAAAGCATAGATGTTAGTCTACCCCAAATTCTAAAATATAAACACCTATTAATGTAAATATCAAATATATGGTTAGCTATGGCTAGAAAGGTCCTTGTATGTGAAAAAACGAACAATATTTTGGGATGTGGGTCTAACATATTCCCTTTATGTCTTAATGATTTAGAGTGTATTAACCATATTTTTATTCATTGTCCATATTTGATCAACATGTGGACTTATGCTTCCCAGTTCTTTGGTATTCAATTTGTTTGACAAGGTGATGGACTAGATGAGGCTCTACAGGATTTGCTGAACAATGAGTTATTTTTCAGATTTTCAGGCCTTACCTATTTAGATGATTTGGGGGGTTTTGTTGGCCAGGAGTAAGGCCACTTTTAAGGACATCACTATTTCATCTATGGTCTATGCCTCAAAAAGTGTGGCCATTCTAGAACTTTTTCCTCGGTCTTTTGGAAATCCAAAGAGAATCATAAGGGAGGAAGTTATTGATAAATATAGCAGTTGGAGTTATTTTGACGGGGCTTCACAAGGAAGACCAAGTTTAAATAGCGCTAGTGGCAAATTGTGTTTCTTTTAGATAACCATTGGTTCAAATTCGGTGTTGGGGTAGGGAGGTCCACAAACAATCAAGAAGAGTTTAAGGCTTTACAATTAGTTTTTCTTTTGGGTTCTTCTAAAGGGATTGACAAGATTTAGGTATTCGGTGATTCTCTGTTAGTGATTGATTGGTTAAAGTTGAGGAAACCCCCAAAGAACATCTACTTTAGGCCTCTTTATGAAGACATTCTTAAATATATTCGCCTTTTTTCAGACTATATATTTTCATCATATATAGAGAGAAATAAATATAGAGTCTGATTCACTCTCCAAACAAGGTCTTCAGTTTTGGGAAGGTTTATGGAAAAAATGGGATGTATATGAGGCTACGGTCAATGAGACTAATCTAGGACTTATTCCAGATTGAATTATGTTTCGGGAAGGCTCTTCCAGCTTATCTGTTTTTGCCCTTTGGTTTCATTTCTGCTCTATATATTTTTAGCTAGTTTTTTGGTGCAATATCCATAAAGATGAGATCTTTTATGTAAAAATATTGATTATAGAAAGCACATATTTATGAAGTATTTTTGTTAGCTCTCATATTATGATGATATTAATCTATTATCATATCAGATATAGACATATCTACAGACTCGTTTTTATATTGATGATTATATATGTAAGAATTAATGCTTATTTTGAACAATGTGATTAATTTATTAATACAATTAATTACAATTTTTTTCGTGAAAAAAAATCAAATCAAATTATCTAAATCATAAAAATTGTAATTCACGCCATAAATATGTAAGTGATTCTTCCTCTAACAATTTCAATCAATACAAGATGATTGATTCAAATAACATGTACCATACACCTATTTTCTAAGTGAGAAAAAAATCATCAAACACAATGAAAAACAATAAGTATTTTTTACACTTAATCACACAATAAACAACAAATCTTAACATAAAATATCACCATGTACATTGTGTATTATATTAATAATGTGGCCCATAAAACTTTTTTATCCAAGTCCTTAATATTATTATCTTATTACAATAAGAATCATAATACATGTAATATTATCTTCCTCTCAACGTTTTTGTTTGCCCACACTTATAATGAGAAAGGGTTGTTTGGTGTAACCTCATGTGTTTTTGAATCGGGTCTCCCACAACTTTTCATGGTTGCTCTGTCATATGCTTACTATCATATGTGTAACATTACTATATAAGAAATGACACAAAGCTCCACCATGTCTCTAATTAATTTAAAAAGACAAGGTGAATGGTCCCATGAGCCTCTACCCGACCCATATATGATCATAGAGGTAATAGGGGGTAGTAGGTGACCATAAATTGATTCATTCTTATAAAGTTTTTAACATGTATCGTATTCATTCAACATATTTTTTAAATGTATACTTTTTTGATATACATATTTTTATTCTTTTGTACTAACATGCCTACCTTTTATGTATAATGTTGTGCTTATATTATGAGCACTTTAAGGTCCATTACCATTTCTAGACTACGAAATTAACACACCTAATTAATTATTTGGAGCGAATAAAACACCTATGAAAAAGATTCGAAATCTTATTTTTGAAGAATTGTACAAGAAACATAAAGAATTATATTATTAATTTCTTCAAACTCTATTTATGTGTGTTTTCAACTTGTCATATAGTAGCCTCAAGGGTTAGTTCAATTAGTAAGACGTGTGTACACTCTCTCGGTTTGGGGGGAGGTTACGAGTTCGAGCTTTGAGTCTTCTGGAATCAGGCCTTCTGCTAGGATGGTCGATGATTTACCACCTCTGTCATCCACGAATTTGGGGAAGTATTGCTGGGTTTTCCGTGCATGTTTCCATGTGATTTTTTTTTTGTCATGCAGTAAATGTTAACGTTAAGATAACATCTTTCAACTTGTCATGTAGTAAATGTTAACGTTAAGATAAAATCCTTCTTAATTTTAAAATTTATCCTCGTTAATTTTCAAATTATGGTTTAGTGGATTTCACACTCAGAAAATAACTTCATTAGTTAAAAATTGAAAATGTCCCATAGAACAAATTTTGAGCTTGTTAATTTGCAAACACATATAGGTGGAGATAAAAATATCAAATACATGAAATTGAATTCTTAAGTTTTTTATCTATCTCTATTAAAAAATGAAGAATAATTACATTATAATACTTCAATGTGCAATTATGTTAGCCAAGTGGAATACCATGCCACTCTTATATCAACTATGAAGACTAGGGTTTGCAATTAATGTGATTTATCTATGTGGTGTGCTTAACATGAAGGTGGAGAATGCTAATTGCCTTGGATAGTGCACCTAAATTGCATAAATAATATCACACTCGCAAATGCCTCAAACATCCCAAGATTAAGTGTGCCTTCCTAGAATAGAAGTATAACTTGTGCAATTTACCTTATTTATTAGGGATAGACACTTTCCTAAATCTCGAATATGCATGCATAAAATCACATGGATAATTGTGCCTAATTAAGAAGGAGAAGCGTTAATCTAGATGGTTGCACTTACTCTAACAATATAATAACGACTAACTAAGATTGAAAAACCCTTCTAAACTAGGAAAATACTAAGGTTGGTGCTTGCATGCACCCTCAATCATAGATTTGTCTATATCACTAGCAATGCCTCATTCAGGCTTCCACTAGTGTTGCATTTCCCCACACATTGAACTTTCTATTACACAAAAATTGAGGTATGTTGGATATGTTGAAGTGTGTTAATATTGGAGGGGAACCAACTATGGACCAACACATGTTAAACTCTAAAACACACTTTTTGTGGGGAACGTGTTATGCATCAGGCCTCATCTCTCCCTCAACATCACAAACTTCCCCTTAGTTAGTGGCTTCATCCAAATATTTGCAACTTGTGAATTTGAAATAACATACTCAAGAAATATTGATCCCTTATGAACTCTATCCCTCAAGAAATGGTATTAGATATCTATGTGCTTGGAGAGATCATGAAAGTTTTGATTTTTAAATAGGATGATACAACGTTGATTATCACATTATATTATGTTAGGCTCCAACATCTGATTTGTTCACTTTACTACCAATGTGTGAAGCCATATGACCTCACAACTACCAGAACTTGTTGTCGTATATTCTATGTGCCTCTGCTACTTGCTTCCTACTAAACTAGGATATCATACTTGAACTCAAATTGAAACAGAACCCTAAGGTACTCTTCCTGAACCTTGCATCTCTTACCCAGTCAAAATTAGCAAAACCATGCAACACCAACTCACCATTTCCACCATACCTCAAAGCATAATTAGTGTGGGTGCTACCATGCTTGTGAATGCAAAACCAATTGTTAAAGTTAAGACCAAACAATGAAATGTGAGTGGGAAACAATATAATCAATTACCCTATTCTTTACTATACATAAGCGTTTTACAAGCATTAAACAATGGATATAATGATTAAAACAACATTCTTGGGGAAAGAGTAATAATTGATTTAATCCAAAGGAAAAGCAACTAAAACGATACTATATCCCATATGGAGAGATCTTGCAGTAAGTGAGCTATGATATTCTCATTGGGAGAGTCTCTTCAACCTATGTATAGACTCAATCTTAATCTATAAGTGATTTGGGAATCATTTGGGCCTCTCAAAGTTGTGCCACTTTAAAGGGAAAACAAATACCAAGAGCGTAAGTTGATCAAGAAATAGATGAATATGAGCAATGGATTTCTAACTATTTGGTCTTATTTCTCCAACATAGCTTTGCTATGAATTCTTCTTTCTTAATGCATATCCATGGCTTATATTTATAGGCAGAATTGAACCCTCTTCATAAACTAGTCTCCATGTGAATGCTCCTCATTTAGTCATTGGAACCCATGTTCTTGATGAGATCTCAAGGAAGGCCAAAGGGATGAGTGAGTGGTTATGAGATGGGTGGATCAAGTTGTAGACACCCACTATGCCATTTTAGTAGGTCCATGTTGAGTCATTTATAAAATAAGGAGTAGACGTGTTTACATATTTATACAAGTCACATGAGCATTTAAGCATTTTCAACATGATTGGTGATGGTAGTGGGGGATATGTCACATGGCCCTATAAATGGTCAACTAGAGATATGACTTTACTTAGTGGTGTAAAAATGTCTTGTATATCATATGATGGGCTACATTATGTGAATTATACATGTATTTTTGATATATCCAAGGATGACCACTTAAATATCATAGGTAAGTGAAATTAAGGTGATGACAATTACCCTATGATGTGTGAGGTTAGGAGCATATTGTATAGCCAAAAGACATCATGTGTTTCTTACTAATATGTTGTCTATGTAGCCAATCACATGATATAAAAGACTTTTATAAAGAAAAATATAATATGGGATCATGCTGTTAGGGTTTTCATTGAGTCATGTGGGATGCGAAGGTATAGATGCACAAAACTACACATATGTTCCTTTAATAAACATGTTATCATGCAACATAATAACATGTTGTTCGCATAACATAGTCGTGCAATTATCCAATGAACACATGCATGAATGACACAACTGCTTAGTAAATAATCGTGCTTCCATGTGTTTGAGTGGTATGACCCTCATGTAAGAAATTTAAACAGTGCTATAATTGTGCAGTCAAGCAATGGTACCTTTCTTAAAGGAAAACACTGGTGAAATAATGCAATAGAGGAAGAAAAATAACATAAAATTGATCAAGTTTTTGATGTGTTTTGGTAGATCTTTCTAATGCTTATCCACTAGAGGAAGAAGATGCATGAGGAGATTAGACTATAGGTGATTAAAAAACCTCTATTATAGAATAAAATAATGGTGTGCAAGATGTTGAAGTACTTTCAGTTCCCTTTGATATCAATAGGGGTTGGAATACTAGAAATTATAGTCAGAATGTTAAGTCTTAATAAGTAATTCATAGTGCGAGGGAAATGACCAAAAATGATACTCTCAGATTTTTACCTATTTACCAAGATCCTCATTTGGGAGAGGAAACTAATTCATAGCACCGGTCAATGAGGCCATAATAGTGGAGATGTCGATAACATTATAGCGAGGACAAAACCTAGAAGGACAATGGGGCGATCCTAGTAAACAAGATCATTGAAACAAGGATTAGTGTTGTGGCACATTTGGTGATGAGGGTGGGTTATTCACCCCCCCCCACCCCCACCCCATTGAATCTTAGTTAGCTAGATGGGGTTGCTCAATAGAGTGATAGGAGGAACTATATCTGCATGAGGTTATATTTTTTGGGGATTATTGTGAATGTAACTAACTTAATGCCATGAGTAGAGGGAAAAAGTGTTTGCATTTGCAACATTGATATGTTCCTTTATCTTTGAGTGCATACCATCCATCCAATCATAATACATGATAAGGTTGCACATGATGATGGAACCACATATATTGTGGTAGGGAGAGCTTACAATGTGGCTTGTTGGGGGCATAATGGGGAGTGTTTTCATTGTTGTCTCAAAGTGGGAGTGTTTTCATTGTTGTCTCAAAGTGAATAAATTACATACTAGAGGAGTACCCATATGCCTAGATGGATTACCAAGAAGACCCAAAACTATATTTTCCCCCAAGAGATGGCTAGGGACATACATGTGAGTATGTGTGATTTTTTTGACATAACATTTGTGCTAGCATAGATGAATAGTATCAATATTGTTTGTACTTTGGTTATGATACATATGATATCGATGACTTATGTTTGTTTGTGTGGATTTTGGGCCAAGGAATCTTGTCAAAGCACCGCCGGTACCAAAATCACCATCCATTGTGGCTATACAATTGACAAGTAGAGGGATAGATTAGGGGTTAGGGATAGGACTAGTGGCATAGTGTGTGGGGAGAGAGGTCAATCTAAGGGGCCTTCTAGAAAATATCCACTACTAATTCAAGATCCTACTATTTGGAGTAACGTTGGGCATAGGGAAAGATAGGTAGAATTCAGTTAGAATTATGCCTAGTTAAAAAAAGAGCCAGGTCGCAAGAAGTAAAAGGACCTGCAACAAAATTAGAGAAAGAAGGAGAAGAAGGAAAAAGAGTTGCGATAGAAGCAACCGAGGAAGGATAGGAAATAATTAGTAAGGAAGGAAGATGAGACAAAAGAGGAATACAAGCATAAAGAGCTAAGAGCAGAAGAAGAAGAGAGTTTGCAACAAAACAAAAGGACACGACAGAAGGAAAGGAAGGGATAGGAGGAAAGGATGCAACAAGGAATGATGCAATAGAGTTAACCATGTCAGAATACGTGCAGTGGTGCAATGAATAGAAAGTGATAGCTTGAAGATATTGTGGGTACGAAGTCGGCTAGAGTCGACGGGAGCCACATGTATGAAAGTATCTTCGTAATTTAGGTCATTAGTGCCTACTGCCATGTGTCGATAGAATAGGAAAGACAATTTGTTGGTTAATTGTATGAAGTCGGCTGAAAGCGACATGTAGGAACCTATAAAAGGAGGAACCCAAGTTGTATGCGGGTTACCTTTAGGAAGGTCTGTTGATGTTAGTCTCGGTAGTGTTTGGTCATTTAGTGACAGTCTGATTTGTATTATTGTTATTCCATTGAGTTGTAGAGAAGAGTTGAAGAACATGCAGGTGACTGTGCAGGAGTATAGTAGAGATTGAGTTGATCCAGGCTGTGTGCGGATCATTGGCATAAGTCATAGTAGAGATTGAGTTGATCTAGGCTGTGTGTGGATCATTGGCATAAGTCGTAGTATAGATTGAGTTGATCTAGGCTATGTGCAGATCATTAGAAGAGTTAAGTAGAGGAAGCGTAGTGAAACAGAAGACCAAAGAGCATGCGAGGAGAAAGAAGTATGTATAGATAAACAAAGAAATATCTAGAATAGAGTCTGCAGCTTAAGTGTGTAGAACAAAGGTGCCATATATTTCTCATGTCAGATGAAGAGCGCCTTTGTGGTTTTTCCCGAATGGGTTTCCACCTTAGATACTCTATTAAATGTGTGAATGATGAGTGTGATTGAGTCGCATGTATATGTTACTATGAATATGTGTTTATGTTTCTTCTTATGAATGAGTTTATATGTATTTGACACATTGTCACTGTTGAATGTATCTATACTACATTGATTTTGTTGTTATAATGCCTATCAAAGGACAAGTTGTATCACATATTAGCTATGCATAATAAGTAGCAAGACCCCACCCACCAGCTTTCGTCGAGCACCTTGGTAGAAGACCAAGGGATGTGAAATCCCCCCACCCAACTGCGAAAACCTGGTTCTAGCAGTTACCCGATAGAAACATATCTCGGGTGAGACTACATCTACGTCACAGGTGCTGCCGACTGAGCCTTGCTTTGTCGGGACAATATCTTGGGCTTTGTTGTGTGCAAGGGAAGGTACTAAACCTAGGTCAAAGGTAGGATAAACGCCAACAAATGGTTCCGTTGCTGGGACCCTGAATCATTTTGGTGAGGGATATGTTGTGGTATCCAACAAAGGTGGAAATCCAAGACTGGGTGGATTTCAAAGAATTAGAGTTTTCAGAAGAAGAGAGTAAAGGATATCGATGGAATCCAACAGAGTGGTTGGGCTGATATCTGTATACAAATATTCACAAAATTTTCTTTTCTGAATTCCCTATTGTGTTGCATGAGTGGTTGTCAAAGTTGGCAACCCAACAAATAAACTCTCAAGGAGGAGAACCAAAGGAGTGGAATCCTCAGTTGATTAAGCAACTGAAAAGTGTAAGCAACCCTATGTCGAGGGTTGTTGAGTTTTGGGTGGATAACATTTTTCAAGGATATATTACTGAGTTTGTTGTCAACACAATAACCTCATATAGTGAGGTGGAGCGAAATTTTTTCCAAGGACCCCATGGAAAATATTTGTTGTCCTTGAAAACTTGGATAAAAATCCTCGTATGTGAAAAAGGGATTTTACAAATGTGATAGTTGAGAGATGTGCACAGAAAGGTGGGTATGTCGTAGCAGAACCATGTGAAGAATGGTGAAAACTAGGGTGTGATGTTCCATGGAGATACCGGAATTGAAATAGAGGCTGGTTATTTAAAAGTGGAAGAATATTTAGATCAGGAAAGAGAATAAAAACTATCACATGAAGAGGAATTTGTAGTACTACTAGAGGATGGGACTACAAACTTGCATCGCACTTAGACGAAGGCTCTTGCGATGAAGATGAAGAATATTGGCCAATATCTGAAGGAGAAGAGGAATTAGAAGAATCAACAGAAACTCCAAGACCAGAGCACGAGTAAGGTACACCTACAACGCTGCATACATCGCTAGAGGTAAGATCTAGAAACTCGTCTCCAAGTAGGCTTGTAAATATAAATAGTACTAACGCTGGAAATAGTGGACAAGGGAGTCCGACTACTCAAATTTTTTTCCCAAGTGTATCAGGAACCAACATAATGGCTGGAATATACATTAAGTTGCCAATATTGAATGGAAATGCGTTGGAAGGCTCAGAGAAAGATTGGTTTCTCTGTGAAGCCATATGGACTGTGTGACAAGTCCAAGATGAGGAAACAAAGAAAGCACAGATGGTCACAACTTTGCAAGGCTGTGTGCTAGACTGATACATGAATTTTTTTATAGTGCCAGTAGGAGTTGCACAAAAAACACTCAAACAGATTCGCATCAAAATGATAGATGAGTTTAGAAAACCAAAGTCTGAGTCATAGTGCATTACAGAGATTAAAAACATCAAACAACTACCTACAGAGTTTGTCTATAACTTTGACCAGAAATTCAATACATTAATAGCGAAAGTAAGCTTCTAAATGCCAAATGTACAACATAAGGAATGGTTCATTGTCGCTTTGTTGTCATACATCTAGATTCCATTGATGCAACAAATTATTGTGTTGTAGACAGAAGCTATGGAAATAACAATGAAACTAGAATCCTCGTCGATTGGAGAAATCAGTGTAGGAATGATGCAAATTCAGTCGCAATTGGCCAATATTACGGTGCAGCTCTAGGAAATCAAGAAAGGAAAAGAAGTTCAAGAAGAGCTACAGTGTACAAGGTGTAGAATAGACAAACACCACAAATATAATTATCCGACACTCATGAACTATGTCACAGCAGGAGCTCCAAACCCGATAAACAACCAAGGGATGCCTTGGTGTAGAATATGTCAAACTAGAGGCCACCGGTTAGAAGAATGTTTGTATTTATATAAGATAAGTACAACAAATAGTTTGTATTTTTAATTTTGTAAATCTTTAGGATGCGATGAGAAAGATTGTAGAGCATTTCAGCTGCTGCAAGAGAAGACGGTGGATACCTACTTGATGACAAATGATGAGTAGATGAAAGATGAATGAGCACAAGCTTAGTACCATCCTGCTCAATATCCACCAGCACAATTTCAACAACCATAATATCCTCAATCGCAATACCAACAAAATCAGTATTCGCTGTAGCAGCACTATCCTCAACCTAGGCGGGTGGAAATTTTTGAGGTCAAGGACAACAACAACAAGGAGGAGGAGGATTTGGTCGAGGAAGAGGCCAATTCATATGTTATAACTATGGACAACCAGGACACTTTTAGTGATATTGTGCAAGTCCTATGAATAGGTGTTCGTATTGTAAAGCATTTGATCATACTGTCGAACAATGTCTGCCACTGATTGCAAAGTGGCAGGCTCGAACTGTGGGAAATTGTAAACCTATGCAAAATCCCAATCCAAACCCCACCAAAAAATTTAGATGATTTATGTTGAGACAAGAGAATCAAACATTGTTTTCGTCACAAGAGAAGGTGTTGCAACTGGAGCAGACCAGGACACGCAACATGGGAAACCGCAGGTGCGACCCACAGCACAAAAGAAAGTCATGTTTGATGTCTAGAAAGAGAAGGAAGTATTCTTCGACATCCAACCATAATTTTTCGACACAAATCAAATGTCGACATATGGACAAGTAAAGGCGTATCCCGAGAGGTTCGATCAAATACTCAGGAAGCAACCGACAAAAAAGGTTAGTAAGCTAAAAGAATTTTTCAAAAGTTGTTTAGCACTAATCCATGATACAAATATTGTCGCATAATTGACAACACTCATAGAAGAAACTCCAGAAGAAGCGCGACCTGAAAAAAGAGTTAACCATGTTGGGAAAAGATTAAAACTGGTTGCGAGTTGTGGATGACAACGTATATAGGAGACTACGACATGGATTATATCATTCTAGATCTGGGCTCTGATGTCAATATCTTGACAAGATAGACATGGGAAAGCATGGACAAGCCATGACTGTATTGGTCTCCCATTCAATTAAGATTAGCAAATCAGTCGAAGGTTATACCCATAGGTCAACTCACTCAAGTACCTGTTGAGATAGAAGGTCTGCGGACATACACAGACTTTGAAGTCATTGACATTATTGATGATACAAACCCATATCCTACACTTTTAGGGATTGATTAGGTGATAGAAATAATAAGACCATCATCAATTTTAAGAGAATAATCCTGTCATTTGAAGATTTAGAGATGAGGGTGGTCACACTACTCGATCTGCTAGAAGGACAGAGATATGTCGAAGCAGTGAAGAGTGAAGGACAATGTAATTACCTAGATAATATATATTACATCATGTCCTCTCGAGATGACTATATAAATCCAACAACTAATGGAAAGCTAATTTGGAAGAGTGTTAGCTCCTATACATATGATTCCGGAGAAGCATTAGAGAATTGGCAGAATCAGATTCATGAAGTTTCCATGAGAAGATGTGCAAGAATTACAAGATCTTTGCGACGGGTAGGAGCTGAGCCAAGTGAGCTTCGTAAATATGAAGGTATTCCTAATATTGAATCTTTTCTAATAGAATTTGAAGCAAAATTTACACAATCTCAACAATTGTACGCATTGGACTTTGTGCTGAAAGTTACACCTGCTAGATGGTGGGTTGCACATAAACAATCTATCTCTAAGTGGCCACAATGTAGAATATTGTTGGAGATCATATTTGGAGAAGAGATCAGTTATACTGGTCGTAAGTATACAGGATTGCCAAACCTTCTTGAACATATTGAGTATTGTTGCATCATATGGTAGGAATATCCACGAGAAGAATGGGTTCATCACTTCATACATACACTGGACATGATACCAAGGAATTGGTATACATATGCTTAACTACAATGAGGAACTCTTGAGTGTGAAGATCTAGCCACTAGTTTCACACATACCTTCGAGTTCCCAAATGATCACCAAACAATTGATGTTGCTCTACAAGTAATGAAAGAGAAGATATTTGAGGAAATCCATGTCGTGGCTATTATCACTCCAGGAAACTCCTCTAAGTTGCAGCTCGAGGATGCCTGGTAACTTACAATGTTTTTAAAGGTTTTCTAATATGGATCATGTTAGGTGACTTATATGACCTTCCACTCTAATATGGATCAAAGTCCTCGAAGAAAAGTCGAACTCCATGTAAAGGCAGCACATAAATCATGCGCAATAAACCCTATGCAATCTCATCCCTTAATACAATACGGTATGGTGACAATGTTATTGTGTGGAATGTGCTAGGCATTGCTTTTTAACTTATATGAGTTTTCTTTAGTGTATAGTACATTGTTGCACCAAAATTTTATGGTAAGATTTCTTTTTATATTAATATTTCTTTTATTTATGTAAATGCTAAATAATTTTTCTTTTATGTAAGGTTTGTGTTTTTATAAGTTTCATATTTTATAAAAGTTCTGATTTAGTGTTAACCACATTTTTTAAAATTTTATTTGATAGTTTAATAATTATTCTATTTTATTTACATGGTGTTAATACTTTTTTGTGTTAATACACTAAACCACATTTTTTAAAATTCTATTTTATATTATACTTATTCTATTTTATTTACATGGTGTTAATATTTTTGTGTTAATATTAATAATAATTATTGTGAAAAGAATTCCAACTAGGATACAGTTTTTGGGGTTAATGCAAGGATTTTTTTATTATGTTTTTTTTTTTAATTTTAATAAAAATAAATGCTATCATAGTATTTGTTTATTATTATTAATATATTTATTTAATTTGTCGTTAGTTAACATTTATAGGTCATAAGTTATGTATATGTTACAAACAAGTTGCATAGTTGTAATCAATTGTTGTCTATCTTTCACCTTCTTTTAGTTGAACATGTGGTCTGCTACGAAGTGCTTATTATCCATGCATCAACTATTAATTATCCATGCATATGCAAGAGCTACTAGTTATTTTTATATCTTATTTTTATAATAGTTTATTTCATATTTGGAAGGACGACCATACAATCAATCTGGACAATACACTTGGCTCATCATCTTGCAGTTTAGGAAAAGCATAGATGTTACTCCACCCCAAATTCTAAAATATAAACACCTATTAATGTAAATATCAAATATATGGTTAGCTATGGCTAGAGAGGTCCTTGTATGTGAAAAAATGAACAATATTTTGGGATGTGGGTCTAACGGATTCCCTTTATGTCTTAAGGATTCGGAGTGTATTAACCATACTTTTGTTCATTATCCATATTTGATCAACATGTGGACTTATGCTTCCCAGTTCTTTGGTATTCAATTTGTTTGACAAGGTGATGAACTAGATGAGGCTCTACAAGATTTGCTGAACAATGAGTTATTTTTCAGATTTTTAGGCCTTACCTATTCTGATGATTTGGGGGGATTGGTTGGACAGGAATAAGGCCACTTTTCAGGACATCACTATTCCATCTATGGTCTATGCCTCAAAAAGTGTGGCCATTCTAGAATTTTTTTGCTCGGTCTTTTGGAAATCCAAAGAGAATCATAAGGGAGGAAGTTATTGATAAATATAGCAGTTGGAGTTATTTTGACGGGGCTTCATAAGGAATACTGGGTTTAAACAATGCTAGTGGCAAATTGTGTTTCTTTTAGATAACCATTGGTTCAAATTCGTTGTTGGGATAGGGGGGGCCACAAACAATCAAGAAGAGTTTAAGGCTTTAAAATTAGTTTTGCTTTTGGGTTCTTCTAAAGGGGTTGACAAGATTTAGGTATTCGATGATTCTCTGTTAGGGATTGATTGGTTAAAGTTGAGGGAACCCCCAAAGAACATCTACTTTAGGCCTCTTTATGAAGACATTCTTAAATATATTCGCCTTTTTCAGACTATATATTTTCATCATATATATTGAGAAAGAAATATAGAGCCTGATTCACTCTCCAAATAAGGTCTTCAGTTTGGGGAAGGTTTATGGAAACAATTGGATGTATATGAGGCTATGGTCAATGAGACTGATCTAGGGCTTATTTCATATTGAATTATGTTTTGGGAAGGCTCTTCTAGCTTATCTATTTTTGCCCTTTGGTTTCATTTCTACTCTATATATTTTTAGCTAGTTTTTTGGTGCGATATCCAAAAAGATGAGATCTCTAATGTGAAAATATTGATTATAGAAAGCACATATTTATGAAGTATTTTTGTTAGCTCTCATATTATGATGATATTCATCTATTATCATATCGGATATAGACATATTTACAGACTTGTTTTTATATTGATGATTATATATGTAAGGATTAATGCCTATTTTGAACAATGTGATTAATTTATTAATACAATGAAATACAGTTTTTCGTGGAAAAAAAATCAAATCAAATTTACCTAAATCATCGAAATTGTAATTTACGCCATACATATGTAAGTGATTCTTCCTCTAAAAATTTCAATCAATACAAGATGATTCAAATAACATGTACCATACACCTTTTTTCTAAGTGAAAAAAAATCATCAAACACAATGAAAAACAATAAGTATTTTTTATACTTAATCACACAATAAACAACAAATCTTAACATAAAATATCACCATGTAGATTGTGTATTATATTAATAATGTGGCACATAAAACTTTTTTATCCAAGTCCTTAATATTATTATCTTATTACATTAAGAATCATAATACATGTAATATTATCTTCCTGTCAACGTTTTTGTTTGCCCACACTTATAATGAGATAAGGGTTGTTTGGTGCAACCTCATGTGTTTTCGAATCGGGTCTCCCACAACTTTTCATAGTTGCTCTGTCATATGCTTACTATCATATGTCACATAACATTACGATATAAGAAATGACACAAAGCTCCACCATGTTTCTAATTAATTTAAATATCATATGTCACATAACATTACGATATAAGAAATGACACAAAGCTCCACCATGTTTCTAATTAATTTAAAAAGACAAGGTGAATGGTGGAGTAAACTAGTGAACCGACTATTTGCACTGATTGGACGACTCCGCTTGCGTGAGCGATCACGTCCGACGACCGCGGTCGTCCGATCGGTGCAAATGGTCGAACAAATAGGTCCCGACGGTGAATGGTCCCATGAGCCTCTGCCCGACCCATATATGATCATAAAGGTAATAGGCGGTAGTAGGTGACCATAAATTTATTCATTCTTATAAAGTTTTTAACATGTATCGTACTCATTCAACATATTTTTTAAATGTATACTTTTTTATATACATATTTTTATTCTTTTGTACTAACATGCCTACCTTTTATGTATAATGTTGTGCTTATACTATGAGCACTTTAAGGTCCACTACCATTTCTAGACTACCCAACAAATTATTTGAAGCGAATAAAACACCTATGGAAAAGATTCAAAATTTTATTTTTGAAGGATTGTACAAGAAACATAAAGAATTATATTATTATTTTTTTCTAACTCGATTTATATGTGTTTTCAACTTGTTATATAGTAGCCCCAAGGGTTAGCTCAATTGGTAAGACGTGTGTATACTCTCTCAATTTGGGGAAAGGTCACGGGTTTGAGCTTTGAGTCTTATGGGATGGTTGGTGGTTTACCACCTCGACCATCCACGAATGTGGGGAAGTATTGTTGGGTTTTCTGTGCATGTTTCCATGTGAAAAAAAAATTGTCATGCAGTAAATGTTAACGTTAAGATAACATCCTTTAACTTGTCATGTAGTAAATGTTAACATTAAGATAAAATCCTTCCTAATTTTAAAATTTATCCTCGTTAATTTTCAAATTATGGTTTAGTGTAATTCACACTTAAAAAAATAACTTCGTGTTGAGGCCTGGAAAATCGCAGGTAACAACAGTTAGGGATTCTCCCCAATAAATGTTCCCAACTAGCTCGTTATTGTTTGGTATGGGGAATCCGTTTGGTTTACGGTCTGGCTACTGTAGCTCAAGTAACGAATTAAATGTTTTACCGGTTATGGCCTGGTCCACCGTGTATATTTTAGTTTTTTAGTTTAGTATGATATGCAAGTGCCTATCTAAAAATGCAGATTGATAGATAATACGAGGAGCGGTCACAATGTGATGCATAGGTTCTTACTTCTCATCTTAACTCATTTGCATCTAAATCACACACAACAAGAAACTAAAACTAACTATCTAACCTATCCCTAGGGAGCAAGATTATCATTTATCAATGAGTAATGTATTTCTGCGCATGCATTAAGAAAAATCACAGATAGCTAGCTGTTACTTATTTCAAAACACATGAACATTAATAGATAGATGAACAACAAGATAGCTTATTGTTTATGAAAATCCTTCATTACTCATAGTGGAAATTTCATAGAATAAACTAGAGAGCATTCATAACAAGAACATAGGTTCAAAGAGTTAGAACGATCTCACAGTTAATGGACACAAAGCTGAAAATGAAATAGTTCACATTCAACAAATCCATAGCACAACATTTGAAAAGTTCCACCAAGATTTCTCCAACAGGAAACTTGTAATTCTTATTGCAAAAGGAAATAGTTCTTCTTACAACATGTTCTCACAAATCTGTCTGCGAAAAATTCCTCTTCTACATCTAACTCTCATATACTTAAACAAAAAGGCAAAACTTTTGGGCTGCCCCAAATGACTCTTGGGCTTTCCCAACGTTTCAATTCGCAAAATTCGTCCTCTAGTGAATGCTCCTCAATTATACAATATATTACATTTAAAACAAAATTAATAGAACACTTTTATGAAGAGGGCCCCGCTTGGTCATTAATGAACTTTTTCCATGCCTGGGCCTCTGCTGCTATGCCTTCATAATTTGATGGTTCAAGAAAACAGATGTTTATCTCATACTTAGCAGCCTGATTTTTAACTACTTCTATTCTTGTTGGACTCAAACGTAGCTGATCTTCAAGTAAATGGATGCTGACTGCTGCATGAGCTACTGCATTATTTAGGATCTGCTCATCTAAATCCTTGACTTGTTGTATCTTATGTTCATCCTCCTGGTACCTTCTCTGTAGTAGTTCTGTGAACAACTCATGCTCTGGTATTGCATCCAGTCTTTGTTTTGCAGCAACTTGTCATCTTTTGTATGTGACCAGCACCCTTCTGTAGTATTCAGCACAGACTCCCCTTTTTTTCTTCATAGTCTTCTTGAATTCCTCCACAGTATGTATTGCAAACTCTAATAAGTCGTAGTCCTGCTTTAAACTATGTCGATCCGTAGCTGGTAGCTCTGTAGGGGTTTCTTCATTGGTGTAACGTCCCCATGCCTCCGACCGGCAAAGAGGACGCGATCTACGAACTCTATCAGACCGGGCTAACCGCCCATGAACATGTACAGGCTTAATAATTGCCTTAAACGGAATGCTTAGCCATACAAAGTGAACATTTATCTAAAATGTGCACACAGGAATATTTGTCATGCACAATGCGTT
>LPNX010016181.1:21702-37054 GCA_001517045.1 Pseudotsuga menziesii | reverse complement strand
CCCTTCTTCTTCTTACCACCGGACTGCTGATTGCCCTTTTGAGAAGATTGAGAAAATACATTTGCATTTTGGGGAGAGGGGGCAGCCTTTGCTGCCTCCACTGTAGACTGTTTCACAGACAATTGTTGAATTTGTTTTGTCAAAGACTCTACAGTGGGAGAACTGACGGACCCAACCACACCATCGGCATGGGGTCCAGGCTTAGTTTTCTCGGCCTCATGAGAAGGCCTTGGTGCCTCAGGGATGATCTCGTATAAGATCCCAGACTGTGAGTAGATCAAGTCTAACTGCTGGGCCCTGAGTATGGCTTCTTCCTCGCTAGTCACTCCCGATGTAGAAACATCCTTAGATATATAGGGTAATAAATATTTAAGGAACCATTCTAGTAAAAACTCAGGAGGGATGGTAGCTTTAATAAGGCTCTTTCGCCTCCTCCACTCTTGGATATGATCCAAGATGTGGGTTGCCTTATTTTGTCTAAAGGTGGACAACAAGTCCGTTCCGAAATCGTAACGAACTGGAAGCTGAAAGTGGCTAAGGAAAGCTGTAGCCAAGTCCCAGAAGCTGCTAAAAACAGCAGAAGGCAGTTCAATGTACCATTTTGCTGCAGTTCCCGTTAATGTCCTCTGGAACAGCCTAAGTCTCACTGAATCTTTGTTCAATGAGTTGGAAGAACACCAAAGATGGAAGGTGGTGGCATGTGCCCCAGGATCTTCACCAGCTTTCCCTTCGAACTTAGGGATGTCCGAAGGCAGTTTGGTGGGAACAGGTGGCCACAAAGGGTCATGCCTCACCGGATCGTTCATTAATTTCGATAAATCTGGCAAGTTGAAAGTTGCCAGAAAAGGAAGCTTTGGCCTAGCCGGTGTAGTAGATGTACTAGCTTGGGTATTAGAGGGACCTGCCCCCACATTCCCATAAGTAAAAGTGGGGTTGCCCCCAGACACCGGTTGTGAAGTGGGTATGTTGCTTTGGAATGGGTTCCATCCATAGGCCACCGGATTTTGGGTGGGGGTTGCAGTATAAGTAGGTCGGCCCGTCCCCATAGAAGTTGGGGTCTGAAAGACTGGAGCTGGTATCCCTCCACTAAACAAAGAGAAGAACTACCGATTGAGATGCACATACTGGTAATATTGATATGGCATATAATTACCAGTAGGACCATAAGTAGATTGATAAACAGGTTTCTCTGACGAAGAACTACCAAAAGATCCACCCGTGGGGGGTTGATTTCTGGGAGTAGGACTTCTAGGACCACTAGGGCCCTCAGGAGGAGGACCACCAGGGCCATCGAGACCACTAGGACCACTGATACTACCAGGACCACCGGGACTACCAGGACCATCGATACTACTAGGACCACCAGGACCACCAGGAGGTGGACCACCAGACCCTCCGGAGCCCCCAGGAGGCGGTAAGACTCTAGAGCCACTAGAACCACTAGGAGGATGGCCACCAGACCCTCCTGGGCTAGAAGGAGGAAATCCACCAGGTCCCCCAGGACCACTAGGACCACCAGGACCATAAGGAGGAAGGTTGCCAGATCCTCCAGGACCATTAGGTCCCCCAGGGAGAGGACCTCCATAAGGTGGTCCTCTGGCACCTCCCACAGTATGTATGGGTATCTCCCCCATCGCTAGCATGTAAGACTAGTTGGGTTGCCCCCATGGGGTAAAAGTGTTACTAGGGTATGGAATTCCACATTAAGGCATTCCTATAGGATTGGGTGGATGATTACCTACAGGTATTTGATAACCATAACCTCTAGAAGATTGAATGGTTACAGGTTGATCCCCGGAGGGTTGACCTGAACTGGATGGGGGATTAACCACATTAGCATGGGTGGGAGGGACATAAACTGTAGATGGTTCTATGTTAGAGGTATTTCCTTGACTAGGAACAATTCTGGTGTCGGATAATGTAGGTCATGTCGGGGGTTTCCCCCTGGCACTAGAAGGTGTAGGCGAAACAGGAATTGAAGATTGAATCTCAGGTGCAGAAGACCTGGGAAGATTAGGCATAGACATAACATGGGAGGTGATAGGGGTGGTAATCTAACCTGGGTTGTGGGTTGTTATTGGACGATCTATAATTGTTTCAATGGGTCTCATAGAATCGGCCAGTGAACGATATCCCACAGGAGGAGATGTGGAACGTGCTGGTGTCAAGCCTAATAGGTCATCGATTTGCTTGTCAATCTCCTGTGCACAGAGAATGGAAGCATAGTATTTCCCACATTCTTCTTCATCTTCAGAAGAGTTTACACGGGTGCCAAATGAGGCAATGGCCTGTCCTATAGGTGTCTCCCAAAATGGATCATTGGGACCAAAATCTGAACGGGTTGTATCTTCAACATGACCTTCCGTGGGAGAATGGAATGATGTATTTCCCCAAGAAGGTTGTTGGAACAAGGGAGGAGAGTGTGAAGAATATGGTACTCCACTTTCCGTAACCACATTGTCTCCCACTTGGGAGGTGGTAGCAGCTCCTTGGTCGATAGATTCCATGGGATTTTCTCCTGAACAAGGAATAAAATCAGGTGGCAAACCCCGTACTCTTCTGGAATGTCTTAACTCAGCCAGTTTGTATAGTTCCTAACTAACCTAGGGTCTAAAAATCTAGAAAACACACAAAAAAGAATTTCCCTACACAAGCTATAGGTCAAAACAAGCACACTTAAAATGATAGTAGTTCAAAAGTTAGGTCTCTCACTAGGATTGTCAAGAAGGTGCCACTCGTGATATACCTCGAGGGTATGTGCATAGTAATCTCCCCGAATGCTGTTTTCAGTGTATGGCTCCAAACAAGATGACCAAAGGGCTTTTCTCAGATGGATAAGGTACCCTAGTGGGGTCTCTCGATATACTCAAGGTATGTGGGAGCTCGAATTGGTAGTAGTGCTGTCTAATGCATAACCGTACACAAGGGGCCTTCCAATATACAATCGAGTATGTGAAGTACCTTTCTATATACCTCAAGGGTACGTGAAATGCTGTTTGATATACCGACGGTATGTGGAAGAACCATGTGAGTCCCGAAATGTAATGCTGACAAATAATGACAGCTCATATGCTTAACGACACCCGAACACATCTCTAACCTATCACTCAAGTTACTATATAAATTTTAACCTACAACTACCATTAATTTTAACTTGTACGGTTAAGTGAATGCATGATGTTTTGACAAAAAAGTAAAACCATGCAATATGCTAGTGCAAAATGTTCACTTTACCGTTTAGTATGCCTACTTACGGGAGGCAAAGAGAGTGTTTTCCTTTTGTTTCAAAACCAAAAATACTTCCACACAATAGTCATGAACATCAAATCAAAGATAAGCAATCATTTTTCCACACTGATTTCTTCTTTCTGAAAGGAAACGAGAAGGGGAAGAATCTGTTTTCCTAAAAGAAAAACAAGAAGCACACCTATATGCAAATGCACTCTAATTTTTCAATTTTCTCAAAACATAAGCAAATCTAACTTAAAACTACCATTTATTTTATTTTATTTTGATCGAGATAGTTCTAAATGTATGAGAGATGAAAGATCATGAAGGTCCTGAAAGCTTCTAAATCCAATCAGAAAACCAATGTCTAACGCTTAATGATAATATCCTAATCTCAGTAAAAAATTTTCTTTTTTAAAGGAAGGAAAAAGAAGTTTACTATGCAAATAAGAAATGAAACCTAGAAGTAATCTAGTGTTCTTCTTTTAGTCTATGCAATAGAAATGAAAAGAGATTTTAATAACACCCTGAGCTTTTCAGAAAACAAGAAATCCTTTCGCAAACACAACCAACAAGCATAGAAGCGGATGAACAATCAAAATACCTAATCAAACTTTTGAAATTCCACTCAAATCAATCTTAAACCATAAAATTATAAAACCACAAGCATCAGATTCAGTAACACAAGTCTGATAAGAAGAACTGAAAGCAACAAAATCCAATTTTTTTCAAAGAAAAATGAGGAAAAAGGCTTTGGAATGATGCCTACCTGGCACCGTGCTTCTCAGGTGTTGACAGAGCATTTGCAACACAGCACCGCTTCTTGCCAATAGGTTAGAGGTGGTGGCACCGCATACTGCCCAATTTTTTCAGGTGGTGGCACCGCTTCTCGTACACAGCATAGGCATGATTCCCTATAGATGACCAAAACACAAGAAGAATGATGGATCAAGTAAAAAAAAGACTAGATCATGGAAAATACTGTTAAATTGAGTATGGAAATAGAGCATAAAAGATTGAAATGACTCAGATCTGAACAGATCTGGAAGTTTCAAACCCAAATGAAGCAAGTCAGAAAGTAGATCTGACTGAAGAGAGTTAAAGAAGAAGAAGCCTAGATTCGGACAAGAGTTGTAGACTGAGGAAGATCAGAACAACTGATATAACTTTCCCCAGCAGAAGTCACTAGATTTGTTAGCTGGAATATTTCACCTCTTGGCGGACAACAAGGTGTTCCAATGGTCTGAAAGGTTCAGATCCAGAACAAATAGAGGATAGAGGTTGAAGACTCTCCCGAGATGCCATAGATACCTGGAATGTAATGCTTGAATCATTACCCTGTGTACCTGCAATAAGCTTCAACACACAAACATATCGAAACCACCAGAATATAATCTACTAATCTATGTTAGTGAATAAGGAATCTAACAGCATACATGTGAAATCATACAACAACATTATAAGTGGGACAAAAATCAACTTGCATTAAAGAAATATGAAGAAGTTTACAACCAAGCCTTTGTGTTGACATGCTTCTCCATGAAACCAAGCATTCTCATCCCCATAAGCTTTGAATCTATCTCTCTCTATTCTCTCCAATGATATGGACCAAGTGATCAATCCAACAACATAACAATACCTTAAGAGTTCTCCCCCTCAACCATGGCCATAAGCTTGTATTTATAAGGCTAGATGGATAGGGATGGTTGAGAGATTAGTGGGTTAGGTGGCCTCTAAAATCCTAGGATGAGGGATCTCAAGCTCAACTAACCCACAACAGTAGGGATAAGGGAGGACATGAGGCTTATCATCTAGAAGCCTCGAGAAACTTCTCTTTTTCCCTTTTTACCCAGGGTATCGCGTTTCTCCTTCAATAACAGAGCAGTTCTGGTAACAACCTCTTATGGACCAAGGGCCATAAGTGGTGGCACCGCTTGTGGGAAATAGGGGATAGGCCGTGCAAATAGGGTACCACTCCTGGATAACAAGGTAAGCATGGTGCTGGGAATTTGTATGAAAGATTGAAATTTAGTATGGGTTTCCACTCCAGAAGCTGGGATTCAGGGCAAGTAGGTATGCCAAATGTCTTATCACATGATGGTGACAGGGTTTTGGTATAATAGTGGGTGATCCAATTGGTCGATGCCATGGACCCTCCTCGTTAAGGGGGATTAGGTTGATGGGGATTGCATAATCCTTGGACCTATGTCCTAAAGTGATAGGGATTGATCATCCCACAAAGAGATCATGTGTACTGCAAGTATTGCTGTGCCAAAGGATAGAGAAGATCAAAGTGCTCTTGCAAAGGATCGATAATATCAAAGTGTTTCCAAAAAGGATCATGAAGATCAAAGTGCTTCTACAAAGGATCGAAAAGATCGAAGTGCTACTGCAGAGGATCGAGAATATCAAAGTGTTGCTGTAAATGATTGAGAAGATCAAAGTGCTACTACAAAGGATTGAGAAGATCGAAGTGCTGCTGCAAAGGATCGAGAAGATCAAAATGTTGCTGCAAAGGATTGAGAAGATAGAAGTGCTGATGCAAAGGATCAAGAAGATCGAAGTGATGTTACAAGGGATTGAAAAATTAGAGTGTTAGTGCAAAGGATCAATTGATCAAGTGCTGCCAAAGATGAAGACTAGGTGCTGTAAAAGATGATGTTCTAGTACTGAAGATGTTCCAATAATAATTCCAGTTACTAATGATTATTGAAAAAATCCTATGACGTATAGATGTATCACCTTGACGATGTTGCAGATTCTCTCTCTTGTTACTCATATAGTTGATGATGTTGTTGTTAGTAGAATTCCCTTCTTGTTAAGGGGAGTGTTGAAATATTGTAACTGTGAAGAATAATCTAAATGTATTTTACTAATGCACCCCAAGGGAGATGTCTTATTCCTCCATCAAGATGTTACTATTGTATTTGGTCATCATAGAGTCATGAGGTATAACCTCCATTGTAATTTGGGTCAATAGTACCCTAATAAATATAATATAATACTGTTTTGAGTCTTCCTAGGTGAAGTCATCCCAGTCAGTTTAGTGGGTCCAACTTGTTAGGTTAAAAGTCTAGTGACAAAAAGAGTATAAATATAGGAACTGTGTTCCTCATTTAAACACACACACACACACTCACTTGTGTATAATGCATAGTAGAGAGAGAGAGAGAGAGAGAGAGAGAGAGAGAGAGAGAGAGAGAGAGAGAGAGATCTACTGGGAGAAGGAGGACCTATTTGGGGTCACTAATACATTTGGGAGGATTTTTCCACGAAATATTTCCATGTTTTAAACATTTGTGGATTAGTACTTCATTTTTTTTTTATCATGGCGGAAAAACTGTGGCAATATCGATTTTTTTAAAATTTTTGACGAACTTTCATCTCTATATCGACGATATATGGCTATCTTTGCACACCTTCCAAACCAATTCCAGATTTCAACGGCTCTTGGCTGTTTACGTACAGGTCAACTCTTGCATTTTCGTCCACATCTAACTAAGAAGATCTTGCTATTTGCATAACGGAGTAAACTTGTTCTCGGTGAGAAGTGAATTCCAACCCTCCCTTGGTTCATATTCTCAATTCATATTCAAGCCAACAAGCATGAAGCTGGCCCTGAACATCAAAGCAAAAGCTTGCTTCTATCTTCTATCCAATCATAGAGAGAAATCTTGAAATGGAAACCCTCAATAATAATTAAATAGATTTTCTTTTTTGCCCTGTATTTTGCATCTTTTTTCTTGGGTCTGGGTCTGACTGGCTATGTGTGGTATAGTATTTTATGTATATGACAGAAGCCGCTTATGCCCCTGCCTTAGGCCATCCATGTGCCCTTATATTTTGCATAGAGATGTTTACACTTGTTCATATATGATGTTGCCATGGATAAACAGTAATTGCCATGAAACTAACTACCTCATTGCAGCTATCTCTACTACTACAACCTAGTTACCTATACGATGTTAGCATAGATAATTTTACCTTTTATATTTCTAGTGGTCCATTGATTAAACCGTGCCAGAGAGTGAAATCAAATTGAAAGCCAGTTTATAGATCCTTTGCAGGAGTATTCCAATATGTATCACTTAGCACGTTTTCTATAGTTGCGACAAGGTTCTTAGTGATTGATTGAGCATGGATTGAGCCCGGATTTCTTTATCAACCATATCCAAAACTAGAGAGATCAGTCATACTCTGCAACAATCATTTGGCTGTAAATTCATAAAAGGTAAGCATGCATCCTTTTTTCGGGGATACAAACTAACATTGAGGCTCAAAATAACAGTTGTATTCTTTGGGTCATGTACCTTGCGAACAAATTTAACAACCCTGCAACTCCCTCCTTTTATTTAAACCAGAGTAATTGGAACAAGAGGGTCTAGTCAACAATGAATCTAGCCAATTCATTTTTTTTTATAGACTCGATGCTCCACTAAGCTATTGGCCATTGACATAGTGTTAATTACTTTCTATAGTAGAAGGACAACTTTCATTTGGACCATTTGGGCCACCTAGTGTTCCAATGCCCAAACTATCAAGGTCTCCTTGTGACTAAATCAAAGGCCATTGCACAACACTTATTGGCATCAATGAAAACTTCATTCTATTAGACACAATGCTCACTAACAGGGGGGGGGTGAATCAGTGAGCTAAGGATTCAACTCAATTTCAACTTTTTCTACCAATCTTATCATGCTCGCAGCCATCTCTGTCATCAAGTTTGCTTGTCTATTGTCATGTCACCATCTCCTTGTCATCTTTGCACCAACATCTTTGTCTTGCCCAAATCATCTTCAAATGACCATAAAATGGGTCATTTGACTCTCTAGATGTTCCATGATTGTCATGCTTTCTTGTCAATGTCATTATGCATGTCCTTAGTCATCTCTATCCTTCATGTCTTGTTCCAATTACACCTTTCCATGTCATCATGCTTAGACACCTCTTCGAATCTCTGTTTGTTATTTATTGTTTTAATGAAATAATCAATTAAAAATTCTTCTAAATATTACATCTCTCCAATAGTAAGATGTGTCTCTTAAAAAATCTGTCTTAATTCTTTTTATAAATTTATGTTTATTTTTCTAAATACATTCCCGTAGCTTCTTATTTAATAAACTCTGTTTATTATTTTTCACTAAATTTGCATGTCCATCTTTTGCATATATGACCATCGTAATGCAAACTGAAAGTATGGCTAGATAGCCACCTCAACAAGGATCAGATTCATGTCAAGTTTTGAACTTTTTTGATACACACGCATTATCTGGAGATCATTTGAAAACAAGCTTCCAAACTGTTTAATTTAACACTTGGACAAAATTGTTTTGTAACTTGTAAAAACAATTTTTCTTCTACTTTGGCAGATTGATTTCTCCCTCATGTGATCACCATAAGGAAACCTACAATCATGGATAGATATCCATTTCAACAATGAACAAGACCATATCACAAGATAAATCTGTTGACACTCACACAACCTCTGGCAAGCATTTCAAAATAGCTTCTCAACCTCTTTTGAACATCAAAACATATTTCTTCCCATTTTTGCAGACTCCTATTTCACATATGTGAACACTCTATGGAGACCTAAAGTCAGGAGCATATGGACAACTTACCAAAGAATGGATCCATGACATTTGATAAATTTACTTGCACAAAGACAACCCTTGGTGGGCATTTCCAACTGACCTCTCAAACTCCTGTTTTTAACACTTGGTCAATTTTCTTTTGTTCTCATTATGCAAAATATTATTTCTCCTATTTTTGGTAGATTGATATTTTGCATATGAGACTATCATAAGACAACCTGAAGGTATGGCTGGATAGTCAGTTTACGAAGGAACATGACTATGCTACCTGTGAATTTTATCATCAAATTAATCCCTCCTTGTGGGCATTTCAAAATGACTTTTCAATTTCCTGAATCTAACACTTACCCAATTTTCTTGTGTTCCTAAAATGAAAAATAATATTTTTCTTACTTTTGGTAGATTTATATCTTTGTGATAAAACACTCCACAGAATAATTGAGACCATGGTTAGATGCAGCCATCAACAAGCTATATCCTAACACTTTCATATTATTTTTCTCATCATGCTATGAGATAGGGTGGTAATTTCCCTGAGGCCACTGAGGCCACTGAGGCAGTTTTTTCGGTACTGGAATAGTGAAAAATAGCCTAAAAATATGTTTTCGAAGACCATTATCTTTGTCATCAAACATCTTCTTTGAGAATTGAGACCATGGTGAGATAGCCTCTTCAATAAGCTGTAGGATGATAGCTCCAGATAGTTTTTATCATACACCTATAAGTTACGAAGGGCGTTTTCCCAAGGCCACATGAGCCAGTTTTTCCAACACTAAGACAATTTTCTTAGTCAGGTCCAATTTGCTTAAAACACTATTTTGGCAGGTTCATAACTTCTTCCTCACCTACTTCCAAGACAGTCTGAAGACATGGTCAGGTAGGCCAAATATCATTCTACAATACCTTCATATGGTGTAGGAATTTTCTTCAACACACAATTTGTGGTGGGCATTTTCTTAAGGCTACTTGAGCCAGTTTTCCAACACTTAGTCATTTTCAGGACTTGCTCCAAAATTCATTCTGAAACCTCATTTTGGAAGATTCAACTTTTTCTTCAAACATGATTAAGGAGAAATAATACCATCATTAGGTATACAAAACAACATACTACAAGACCCCCATGTGCTGCGGGCATTTACTCTAACCCATAATTTAGGGCAGGCATCTTTCTGAGGCTACTTAGCCATTTTTGCTTGCTCTGGCACAAACCCCTGTTTTGGCAGGTCCATAACTTCTCCCTCAGGAAATTTCAGGACAAACTAAAGACATGGTTAGGTAGGAAAAACAACAATCTACAGGACACCCATGTGGTGCGGGCATTTATATTCTCCTATAAATTATGGTGTGCATTTCCCTAAGGCAATTTTTACTGATTTCCCCATAGTCATTTTCCTGTTTTTCACCAAATTACCATATTTTTTCAAAATGACTGTCATTACTGTTGTCATCAATGACAATCCTATTCATCATAGTCTTCATGTTTTTCTTTATATAAATTGGTATATAATATATTGCATTTAGAGATATACTTATATCTAATGTATTTGACAAGTTACTATTTGGTATGGTGTAGGTAAGACAATTAGTTGTCACTATAAGAATTTTTCACTATGAATGAAAATGCAAGGAAGCTTGCTCAGTTTAGAGCGACATTAGAGGTAAGGGGAGATGGAAAATGTTATTTCCCTTGCTCTGATTGCAGGGGCTTGGTAGTAGTTGGTAATGATATGATAATTTGGGGATTTTGACTAAGTGTTGAAAAATTGCCCTAAAGTAGCTGCCTTATGAAAATGACCACCATAATTCATAAGAAGAAGAAAATTCCTGCCATGACCTTCCATCCCATAGTTTGTTGAAATATTTATCTGACCATGGCTCTGGTTCTCGGAAAAAAGCCTTGAAGAAGAAGATACAGGTCTCACTGAGTTTACCTTGCCATCATGTCTTTGGTTATCCTTTTGTCATTCACTGAACTCCTTTGACATCAATGACAATCAAATTCAACTTGTATCATCTATTATATAAATAATTTTAAGTCATCAATAATTATAATAATGTAAAAATGACGTTTTGATTATTGTGGACTTCTATGATGTTCCAATTTTTGGTTTCTTATTCTTATATAATAAAATGGGTTCTTCATCTATCGTATTATCGAATGTCACAAAATTTTACATTATTGATTAAATATATGAATGATGTACATTGTGACTATGAATAAAGGTGTAATCAATGTCTTATCCAAGCATGATAATTAAGAAATAAAAATAAATATTACTTTAAAAATATATGATTTGTAGATAATTAATTCAAATTTAATTATATGAATGATTTTCATGGTTACAATGAACAAAAGTTTAATCGGCTCTTATATCCAATTGCAACAAATAAATATAAAACAAATATTATTATAAAAAAAGATTATCTAACGAGTAATTGAAAATTTGTAAAAATAATAAATAGCATTTGCATATCCGCGGTGTGGAAAAGTTCATTAGTGAACCGTACACATTCTATTATTTCAACTAGTTGGTGTATCTTTTACATTTCCTTGAACTAAGATAACAAAGTATTTTACCCATTAGTGCTCTTTTACATAATGTATGAACCAATGTTTTTTTTAGGACATATACACATCGATTCTCTTTACATGATAAATGCACCAATGTGTTTCTAATATCAATTACGCACCATCTCACTTTATGCATTTTATATGCATCCATTCATTTATAATAAAAAATATGCTATGATGCACTTATCTTCATCATCATCATCATGTTGATCATTATCATCTTCATCATCATCATCATCATTATCATTATCATCGTCATCATCATCATCATCATCATCATCATCGTCATCGCCATCAATGTCATCGTCTTCATTGTCGTCATCATCATCATCTTCATCATTATCATTGTCTTCATCATCATCATCATGTTCATCATCATCATCATCACCATCGTCATCATCATCATCATCACCATCGTCATCATCATCATCATCATCAATATCATGATATTCATCATCATCATCATCATCATCATCATCTTCAAATTCATCATCATCATCATCATCATCGCCATCTTCATCATCATCATCTTCAAATTCATCATCATCACCGTCATCATCATGATCATCATCAACATCACCATCTTCATCTTCATCATCATCACCATCATCATCATCAATATCTGTTAGTTTTTCATCACATTTAAGCTAGCATTATGATCTTAGGATCTTTTCACTGAGAGAATAACAAGCACAGCAATAAAACACAAGCATATCACAAGAGACAAGAGACACAAAGAGTTTTCCTCAAGGAAACCATAAAGGAGAAAAACCCGCAACTTCCTCTAAGATAGAATCAACACCAAAACAGTAAGAGATCTCTCAAAACAGCAGTAGTCTTCTGTCTTCTGTCTAGTCCCAAAATTTCCTTCTCCAGTAGTGCGCCACACTTGGGAGAGCAAGTGATGTATTTCACAAGTGATAAATAGAGAGACTCTCACTCTCTATTTATATTCATCCATTCACTTGAATTGCCTTTTCACACATAGGCTCAACCTAATAATTACTACTTGAGCCTACACCTTAATTAGTGTATAATAACTCAAGTGCCCCGAAACTGTGGGGACTTACCTAATGACTTGATATGACTTGATTACATTATTAATCCTCTTGATCGAAACATTGGGGCATGACCACATCACTCAAATAAATAATAGAGACATCCCGGAATAGACATTGGGTTACAATATATAAGATACATAGAAGAATACATTCCAAAGTTACATATACATCAACACTCCCTCTTAACTAGGAAGGTATTCTTTCGACACAATTTTCAGCACTGGTCTTCTTCTCTGTATTAACTGGATCATCTCGTCTTCAAGTCATCATCGGATCTGGATCATCTCTCGATCTGGATCATCATCACTAGACTAGATCTGGATCATTACTGCTGGATCTTCATTATTGGATCTGGATCATCACTCGATCTGGATCAACACTGGTGCTATCTCATGATTCTTCTCATCATAGGAAGTTCTACAGAGCCAGCCCTTTTTCATGCTGGTTGTAGTCCTACCCTCATGTAGGTCTTCTCCCAGCACTTATATCTGACCTGCTCGTCAGAAAGGCATGCCCAGCACTCACATCTGATCATGTAGTAAACTACAATCCCATCAGAAAGGCCTGGCACTCACATTCACCAGCATGATAGGACACACCTACTATCATCTATGAAATGGCTCAGTACTTACAACCACCAGCATGATAGGACACACCTACTATCATCTATGGAAAGGCACAACGCTCACATCCACCAGCATGGTAGGACACACCTACTACCATCTGTGGAAATGCTCAGCACTTATAATCACCAGCATGGTAGGACACACCTACTATCATCTGTGAAAAGGCTCTGCACTTACAATCACCAGCATGGTAGGACACACCTACTACCATTTGTGAAAAGGAATTGCACTTATAGTCATCAGCATGATAGGACACACCTACTATCATATGTGAAATGGCATAGCACTTACAGTCACCAGCATGATAGGACACACCTACTATCATCTGTGACAAGGCTCAGCACTTACATCCATCCAGGCGGGAACACATCCTGCTCACAATGATGGAAGGGCATGCACTCATATCTGATCATGAGGGGAACACATCCCAACAGTCATATCAGAATGGCCCCTAGTCCTCCTCGACTGAGCTACCTGGTAACTGACCAGGCGCCTCCATTCTCCTAGAGAATGGCAGTTGCCCTTACATCTGACCTGCTCGTCGAAATTTCCAACACTCACATTTGACATGGAAGGAACTTAATCCTTTAGCCATGAGAAGAATGGTTCAGCCCTTACATCTGACCAAGTGGGAAGACATCCCTCTATCACATCAGAATGGCTACTCAGTTCTTATACTGAGTGTTCCTGGTAACTGACCAGGTGCCTCCATTCCTATAATGGCAATTGCTCTTACATCTGTCCTACTCAATAGAATGGCCAGCACTCATATTTGACATGGAAGGGAGCAACCCTACCACCATGACAGAATGGCTCAGCCCTTATATCTGACCTACTGATCAGAATGGCTACTGGATCTCAGCACTCATATCTGACATGGAAGGAACCAATCCTCTCGCATTGACAGAATGGCTCAGCCCTTACATCTGACCATGGAAGGAACCAATCCTCTCACCATGTCAGAATGGCTATGGGTCTCATCACTTTCTCTAGGAGGAAGCCTCGATCTGGAGAACACCAAGTCTCTCTCTAAAGTACTCGAACTTCAGCCTAGCCAATGGCTTCGTCAATACATCAGCTATCTGTTCCTCCTTCGCAACATACAGGAGCTTCACTGCTCCTCTCTGCACCATATCCCTGATATAGTGATACTTGATCTCAATATGCTTCAACTTGTCATGAAACACTGGATTCTTTGACAACTTCACGCAACTCTGGTTGTCACAAGTAGCATCTAAATGGAGATCAAATATATCAGACAATAGCTTCCACAGCCATACTGCCTCACAACTAGCTGAACAATATGCGACATACTCTGCTTTATCTATACTCAGTGCCACATAGGATTGCTTCTTGCTAAACCAAGAGATCACACCTGGTCCCATACTGAAGCAACATCCCGAAGTACTCTTCCTTTCGATGGCACTACTTGCCCAATCTGAATCAACATAACCCTCCAGGTTAATCTTCTAATTCGCATCATACTTGAGCCCATAATCAATTGTACCCTTCAGGTACCTCAGAATATGCTTTGCAGCAATCAAGTGAACACTTCTCAGATCTGTCAAGTACAGGCTCAAGGTGTTCACAGCAAAGAAAATGTCTGGTCTCGTGTTTGTCAGGTACATCAATGACCCAATCATCTGACCATACATCGTAGCATCAACTGACTCTGATGAAGCATCAATCAATAGCTTCAGGTTCGATGCCATAGGTATGGTCATGTAGTCCATCATCCTGAATCTCTTCAGGATCTCTACTGCATACTTCACTTGTCCAAGGAAGATCCCATCTGTACTCTGCCACACCTCCATGCCTAGAACAATAGTGCATCGACACATAACAGGAGCATCACTGGTCTTCTGTCTCCAACCTTGAAGCAAAGGTTGAAATCCACTTTACTCTTAGTAAAGCCTAGAATCATCAGTAATCTTCCCATCCTGTTGTACCATGTCAAACCTCAGGATCTTTTGCAATCACTCCCTCTGAAGCGGAGCATCATACTCCTTCTATCTTCCGTACTCTATGCACTGAAACATTCTGTACTGGAGTGACAAGTAGTATCCATCTAGGATCACTGGATACTAAGATCCTCTATCTTGAACTTCTTCAAAAGTTCTTCTTGCACGCATCTGTGAGCTTGTCATCCTCTATCAACCTTGTGGCAAAGGTTAAGATATTCATCAAGCTCATCATGTATGCGTTATCCCATGGGTGTCTTCTGAACTCGTACAAAGCCTTCTTTCATTTGCACACATGATTATGCATTTC
>LPNX010016181.1:0-21351 GCA_001517045.1 Pseudotsuga menziesii | reverse complement strand
AATATAAACAAATGCATAACAAAATAATATAATGAAATGACAATTGAATACTTATCTTTATTTGTTTCGAGGGTAGACTTCTTCTTGAGCCTTCAGCTTCATCATCTTTTTCATTCATAATATCATCATTTCTTATCCAAAAGCTAAGGTGGATAAGAAGTTCTTCAAGAGTTGAGTTCTTCATATTCCTCATTGATTGAGGGATCTTCTTTGGATGGCGATATCTTGATCTTCAATTGCACTCCTCTTCTCTTCTCTTCTCTTCTTATGATTCAAGCTTCTTCTTCTTCCCAAAGTTTGTTGAAAGTAATCACTTCCTTCTGGAACACATTCCTTGAATGAATTCCACGATCCTGGGAGGCCATTCAAGGTGGCCATCATCACTTCTGCATTCTTCACTTTTTCTTTTACCCCTTCAAGTTGTTCTTGATTTGAGAGACTCTTATGACTGCATGGTCTCTGCATTCTGGATCTTCACATTCTTCAAATGGATTCTTTCGGTCATATTCTGATTTTTGTTCTTCCCTTCAAATAGATTGAAATTCTTTTCTTCCATTCTGCAACCCCATTCTGTTGTGGATTATAAGGAGTTGACAACTCCCTCTTAATCCCTGCTTCTTTGCATAGCTCTTTGAATTCATTCGAAGTGAATTCTCCACCATTATCTGATCGAATGGTCTTGATCTTATTTTCAGTATGGTTCTTGATCAAGGCTTTGAATTCCTTGAACTTGCTGAACACTTCATCTTTGTTTTTCATAAAGTAAATCCATGTCTTTCTAGAAAAATCATCAATAAAAGAAACATAGTATGCATACCCGCTTAGTGAGTTTGATGACATTGGACCGCATACATCGGAGTGGATGATTTCTAGAATGCCTTTGGCTTTGCTTTTGCTGCTAGGAAATGTCTTCTTTGTATTCTTCCCTTTTGCACATCCTTTGCAAACTCCATCATGCTTTGTTTGGAATGCAATAGGTAGTGCTCTGTAGTGCACATGTGCAAGCCTTCTATGCCAAAGCTCATTTGGCTCTACTGTATCATGGATCAAGGCTTGTTCTGGATGACCCTTCAATTTGTACAAGCCTCCTTCTTGTTCTCCAATCACTGCTGCATCATCAATTTTCTTTCCTTTTGGCCACATGATGACTTGACCATCGATGAATGCAACCCACATTCCTTTTGCATCCAAGGCTAAAATGGATAGAAGATTCTTCTTAAGTCTTGGAACAAACAATACTTCTTTCATTGTTAGAGACTTACCAGATTCTAGCTTGTATGAAGATTCCCCACTACCTTTTATTGGATATTGGTAGTCATCTCCTAGTTTCACCTTGTGAGGTGATTCATGTTTGACAGTATTACAAAGGATTCCTTGAATCCCGTCATATGTTTGGAAGCCCCACTGTCTATAAGCCAATCATCATTTCCATGAGTAATGTTACCTGTGAGAGCTGATATCAGAACATATTCATCCTCGCTTGAAGAATCTTCACTTTCATATATGGATCTCTTTCTGGATGGTTCATCATCCTCTGCAACATGAGCATGATGTCTTCTTTGGCCTCGTCTCCTTCTGAAACTGGAACCTCTATACTCATGTAGGTGTCCAATCTAGTTTCTTCAGAGAGATCAAATACTTCTATGCTTGGAAGTTGTCAACTTCACCAAGCTTATCATCAATCTATTGTGATAGATCATATTGAAATGAGAACCTTAAATGGAAATACAAAAGATTAGATCTTACCGATTTGAGGTGTCCGTCCTTGTCTTGGAGTTCGCTGATCTAGGGTTTGTCATAGAAAACATAATTTTAAAAACTTGGAAACTTTAAGATATTATTGGACAAACAGATATATCTCTTCAAATGGAGCTGTCCAATGTACTCCTTTTCTAAAAACAGTGGAGGGAAGCTCCCGAAACAGGAAGCCCTTATTTACTGATTTCTTCTGCAGAAATTCCTGTTACTGTTTCTGTGATATCTCTGAAAGAATGGATACTCTATGTCTGAAATTTCTCATTGGGGTAACCTCGCATGTCCCTGATCCAAAACCATAGGTTTCATCAGAATTTGTTTCACCATTTGGGATTTATGATCCTTTTCCCAAGGTGACCTGTTACAGGACTGTTCAGAATAGCGAAGTTGTATGGCATGCCACGTGTCGCTGGTTCATCTTCTGAGTCTGATATTCAGACCACCGAAATTAAATTCCGTGCCCTTTCTGGAACATCTTCATAAATTCCATTTGGACCTCTTTAGCTCAAGATATTGCAGATTCCCCCAGATGTCCTGTTCAAGGATGAATTCTGGAAGAGGTTAGAACCCTAACTTGGAGAGATCATATCTCCTATATTACAGTGAATCTGAGTCTGATTTTTGGACACAAGATTCATAAGGATTTTATATTTGTTCCTTGTAATTTTCATCTTCTGATACTTCACAAATCTCTGAATATAGAGACTGTACCAAAACTTAGCAATTTTAGTATTTAGGGTTTCTCCTAGCTCAGGGTCAAACTGGGTTTGACTTTCCTGGAGTTTTACCCAACCAAATTTCTTGATCCAGGTCTCTAAACTTCATTTTTGATGAGGAGAATAACCCTATGCTGGTATCACTCAAAAATTCATCTTCTGTAGAAAGACCTAATTTCCGCATCGAAGACTGAAAATGCTTAGAATCAAATTCCGCTTGGACAGAAAGATGCGCCCTTCAATGGGGAGTCATATTAGCATACTTTTGCTGAAAATATGTGGAGTAAGATCCACAAAATAGGAATCCCTAGTTCCCGTAGCTGCAAAATTTCTTCTTCTCAGGTTATCTCTGATACCATGTTAGTTTTTCATCACATTTAAGCTAGCATTATGATCTTAGGATCTTTTCACTGAGAGAATTTTTTTTAACAAGCACAACAATAAAACACAAGCATATCACAAGAGACAAGAGACACAAAGAGTTTTCCTCGAGGAAACCATAAAGGAGAAAAACCTACAACTTCCTCTAAGATAGAATCAACACCAAAATAGTAAGAGATCTCCCAAAACAGCAGTAATCTTCTGTCTTTTGTCTAGTCCCAAAATTTCCTTCTCCAGTAGTGCGCCACACTTGGGAGAGCAAGTGATGTATTTCACAAGTGATAAATAGAGAGACTCTCACTCTCTATTTATATTCATCCGTTCACTTGAATTTCCTTTTCACACGTAGGCTCAACCTAATAATTACTACTCGAGCCTACACCTTAATTAGTGTATAATAACTCAAGTGCCCCGAAACTGTGGGGACTTACCTAATGACTTGATATGACTTGATTACATTATTAATCCTCCCGATCAGAACATCGGGGCATGACCACATGACTCAAATACATAATAGAGACATCCCGGAATAAACATCGGGTTACAATATATAAGATACATAGAAGAATACATTCCGAAGTTACATATACATCAACAATATCAACATCACCATATTCATCATCATCGTCATCATCATCAAGAGCATCATCGTCATGATCATAATCAAGATAAACATCTTAATAATCGTCGACATCATTATCATCTTCAATATCATTATCATCATGTCGATCATCATCGTCTTCATAATCATATTCATCATTATCATCATCATCATGGTCGTCATCATCATCATCATCATCATCATCATCATCACCATCAATGTCATCATCTTCATTGTCTTCATCGTCGTCGTCGTCATCATCATCATCATCATCTTCATCATTATCATCATCATCATCATTGTCATATTCATCGTCATCATCAGCATCATTGTCATCTTCTTATTCATCATCATCACCATCATCATGATCGTCGTCCTTATCATCATCTTCATCATCAAGATCATCATCATCATCATCATCACCATCAACATCATCACCATCAATGTCATCGTCTTCATTGTCGTCACCATCGTCATCATTGTTGTCTTCATCATCATCATCATCATCATCATGATAATGATGATGATGATGATGAAAACGATGATGATGACGACGACGACGAAGAATAAGATGATGATGATGATGATGATGACAATGACTAGGATGAGGATGAGCATGGCGAGGATGATGATGATGATGATGACGACAATGATGAATATGTTGATGTTGATGATGATGATGATGAATATGATGATGACAATGGTGGTGGTGATGAAGATGATGATGAGCATGATGACGAGGATGATGATGATGACTAGGATGAGGATGATGAATATGATGATCATGATTATCATGATTTTCATGATGATGATTAGGATGAGGATGATGATGATGATGATGATGATGATGATGATAAAGATGGAGATGATGAAGATGGTGATGGTGATGATGATGAATATGCTGATGAAGAAGATGATGATGATGATGGATATGTGATTACAAGATCTTTACCTTGGTCTGTGACTAAATTGTTCTGAGCTTCGCCAACATTATAATAGAATGGTTATGAGTGATTATTCACTCCTATAAAGAATGCACTTTATGAAACTACCAAACTGCTCAGTTTGGATCTTCCTCTTTTAAGACACCGGACTAGGTCCATAAGTCTTGATTCTTCATGTGAACAAATCTAAGAACAAGAGGCTTCACAGGGCCCAAAAAGTTGTATTTTTTTTACTACTTCCTCGGATCATATTGAATTGTTAGATTAGTCCTTGGAGTGGGTGTTAGGAGCAATCTTTAATTTTTCACTCAAATGGCTGCTCCCCCTATCATGTAGACGTCTTCATTCACTAAGCTCCCCCTAAAATTGAGATGATGAAGATGATTATGATGATGACGAATATGATGATGATGATGATAATGAAAATGATGATGATGATGATGACGAAGATGATGATCATGATAATGGAGATGCTGATGAATTGGATGACGATGATGTTGATGATGAATATGATGATGAAGATGAAGATGCTGATGATGATGACAATGAATATGATGATGATGATGAAGATGATGATGGTGATAACAAAGACGTTGATGATGAAGATGATGATGATAAGGAAGATGATGATGACGAAGAAAATCATGATGATGATTATGAAGATGAAGATGATGATGATATTGATGAATAATAGAAGATGATGGTGACGACGATGGCAAGAATGCTGATGAGGATAATGTTGATGATGATGATAATCATTGTTGTCATCATCACCATCATCTTCCCCATCTTCATCGTCATCATGATCATCATGATCATCGTGTTCGTCCTTGAAGGGACTTATGTATAGGATCTCACTATAAGCAATGCAACCAATACAAATTATGACAAATCCTAGTTAAATTAAATTAAATTAAAATAAACTACACTAAATTAAAAACATAGAGTTGTTTAACTATAATTAATTTAAAATGCAACAAAATATAAAATATGCAAAGAAAAAAAACCCAAAATAAAAAAAAACAAAAGATAAATAAAAAAATAAAAAAACAAAACAAAACAAAAAATATAAATATGCAAATAAACAAACAAAAAAATGTAGAATTCAAAAACACCCACACACTAGCTCATCAGCATTCAAAAACACCCGCACACTAGCTCATCAAAATTCAAAAACACCTGCACAGGATCTACTCTGGCTCCCATTTGGGGGTTTTCGATTTTGAACATTCATTAAAGGATCTGGAATAGGCTATGTTCTTTTTTTTACAAGAAGGGCAGGCGAAGGAATTTTCCTATTAGTGCATCATCCACTCCCTTTGCATGTGAGCTCATGCTTCTAGAACCACTTGCCCCAACTCCAGAATTGCAGCAATGTTTAGACCTTCAGGTTTGTTTCCTTCTATGTTTTTCTTGATTACCTATTGTGTTTTTATTTTATTCATGGTTTTTTTCGTTGTTGTGGATGTGGTGGAGATGAAATGGCTCAAATATCCTTGCAAGCATGAAGCACGAGTTGTTCAGGTAAACTTGGGAAATTCAATGTGAGAAATAAAACCAACAATTATCGAGGAAAAGGAAGAAGGGAATGAGATATTTTAATGCTGCCATGCCCATGTTTGGTTGTTGTGAGATATTTTGACAATATGCCTGAATGAAATGTGGTGGTTTTGTGGAGCTATATGATTGCAGGGTATGCTTTGAATGGGAAATATGAAGAGGCTTTCAATATGCATTGGCAAGCGTTGATGATGGGGATGAGGCCAAATGCTTTTACTTTCTCGACGATTCTTTTGATTTGTGCAAACATCACGGATTATGATCAGGGTAAGCAATTTCATATCCTCACCATAAAATATGGATTTGATTCATATAATTTTGTGCATATTTATCTAGTTGGCATGTCTGCAAAATGTGGTTTTGTTTCTAGTTTGTTCATTCCTTTTGGGCATCATGTCAAAATTCCCATGAATTGACAGTTCAAAGATAGACCATGAATGTTTTTAATAGGATATGTAAGTGGCTATTGTGTTAATTATAATACAATAACTGGTGCTCTGTGGACTCGAAAACCCAATTCTCTTAGGTGCCAAGATAAATCCATGCCATGTTTTTTCTGTAAAGGGCCACCAAGTATTCTATTTGAGAGGAATTTATGTTGGTTGTTACCATTTAAGCAAGCATTTCAAAATCAAGGCTATAACAACCCTATATCAACACACTTCCACCTGTTGCCTATAGTCTGCAATAAACTGCAAACTGTCAAACTTTGATAGCCCTCCCTACCTGCAACTACAGTAAACACCGAACTAAATCAAAGGTTAACTATTAATTGGATGGTGATATTGTTTAAGATAGGTAAATAAAGTCTGAAAATTTAAATTATTTGCATAGCTGCAAGTATGGAACATACATTTGGTGGCTGTCCTATATTGCTAAGAATAGTGTTCAAGGTTTGGAGTGGTGTGGTTTACATTGAATGCAGAAATAAAACTCTTATACAACTTACATTGGTAAGCTTCACTGCTGCTATAAAATTGTTATAATTATAACTGTCATACTATATTATTGTTGCTATATTTATATGAGTCCTCATACTTGAATGGAAGGATATTGGTTGGTTAAATACTGCAATTGAATTGTATATGGTTACACTGCTAATGATATCTTGTATGCTAAAGTGCTACTGGATGACCTTGCTACTAATTCCATATATCTTGAATTGAATACATTCACTTGATATCATTTACATTTGCATCTATAAACACTAAATCAACTTAGTATGTCTTCGTCATTCATAGAAGTGATTAATTGAAAGGAACTGGTCACTAATACAATTGTGTAGAAGATATAGTTGTTTATTCTTGTAATTAAATAGAAACAAGGTTCCTTGCAACCAAATTCATTTTCCATGGCACTATAGTCCATGGCTAAGTTGCCGGAAAAACAAGAATAGGTGCCGTGCCATGAACATTTTGGTACAGAAATGTGTGGTAGAGACTAGAAATGTGTTACCAGTTACCACTACTAGCCATAAAGGCAGGTCCAATGGAAACATGTTTCTACAGTTGGAAAATAATTTCCATGCCATACCAATGTCCATACAAGATGTTTTCTTCTCTACATCCACCTATTTTGACTTGGTTTGACTTAGGTTCTTACTAGACTTAACCAAAAATGATGGTAAAAGTTGAAATTTCCTTTATCTTTCCTTTTCTATCCTTTTACTTAAATTTTTAACATTACCACTAACTGTTCTAGTATGTTTGAGAAAGTTTCCAACATCATCAGACTTCATATGGAGAAAGTAGAATTTCATACTTTGTTCAAAATTCAACAGACTTAACAGTTTAAAGGATTTCAGGAATGGCAAGATTAACGTCATTTGATTGGATTCTATCATGTATCAAGGAATGGGATTGGAATTTAATCAAGAGAACCAAGCCCTTTATGTAAGTCGATGTTGGTGCCGTTGATTGTTGAATTACTCTATCATGGCCTTAGCAAAAATGTACCCTTCACTCAAGACAAAATCATTGATTAGGAATGATATTTTTCTATGATATTTTAAGGCTTGTATTAGGTAGTTTCATCAAAATTGAATGGTGTTAATCGATGTCCCTGGAGGATTGAGGTAGAGCCAAAGGCTACATGAGGAGGCAAAGGGTGATACTAATGGTGAGGATCCCAATATAAGTGATGGTGGAACTTTTCTTGTCATTTAAATGCTCTTGCTCATTTATTCATAATCCTTTCTTTCAAAGTTTCAATATAATGTGCTATTTATAAATGAGTGGTCATGTTTCTAGTGTGTTTTAGTTTTGGAAACACATACTTGTTTCCCCATATCGTGTAACTTAGGTCCACAACTGTAAATGGAATTGATTTAACTTCATTGCAATTAAATTTGTGGCAATTATTGGAGTTCGGTCACATACAAGCTTGATAGAACCTCCCGAACTTGAATTATTGGAGTTTGAAGGCTGAATGTTCTATAGCAAACTGTTTTTGTTTGCTCAGAGTGGTTTTGAGGCTACTGAGCGGAGCTTTGTAGCAATTGTGGAATGCCAGAGCTTGTCTTGAGTTGTACATGCATAATTGCTTTGAGTAATTAGTGAGACATCGACCCTAGCCATATAATTCTATGTATAAACTAATGAAATCCTGTTGCATGCATCAATTCTTGACAATTCTAAGTGTGGGCAAGCGTTGCTGTCACATGCCCCAATTTGCAAAAACAATTTAATGTTGTTTGAGGAACATTGTGTTATATTTTATGCTAAGTTTGTAATTTATGACCAAGTGGGGTCAAGAATAATTAATGTAATTCAGAATATTTTATTTATAAATAAATAAATGATGAGACAACAACTTAGGGAAGCTGTTAAAAGAGCGTTTACTGGTCACTTGGTGGAGGAGACTGGGTGGAGAGTACACTGACAAGTGGCAGCATCCTCAAAATACTTCCAACTGTTGCAGGTGGCAACTTCCCTATATTTGTGGTCATGATTCCCCAAGAAAGTGGAATTGGAGCAGGTGGCTCATTGAATGAAAACTGACCCAGAAGTCCTAGGAATCTCTATAAAATTTCCCATTGAAGAAAACTGAGGCTGCTCATTCTAAGAGGTGATCATTAAGGGTGAATGAATTTACTCATGAGAAATTTGATGGAGGGGATTACTGTGAGTTTGAGGGATTAACTACTGAGACTGAACTTATTACAGCTATTAGGATGAAGTTCTTACTGCTGTGAGAAGAATTGAATTATTGAGGTAGTTGGACCAGTCATATGATATAAGGTCTTAAGGACATATCCTCCACCCAGTATTCTACCAGGAGGACCAGGAATAGGCTTAGGGGTCCTAAGGAAGCGTTGTTTGAGCTTTCTCCAGGATTTGGTTGGGAGGAACAACCTCCTTAAGCGGTTGTCAACTTATCATTGTCAGGTTATATTTGTCTTCATGTTGTTATATTTATTTACTGTCTTCAATAAAATGTTTACTAGTTTTTAAATACAGGCATGTTAGTATTTAATTATGGTTTATGAAGAAAGGAGTAACTGTGTATTGTTGGACTTAGTAATTTGCATATTAGGTTAGAAATAGTAGTAAATATGCAAAATGAGAAATAAATAGAATTAGAATTCCATGCTGTATTTTTCCACGCCTGGCTCAGGCAGTACTCTAGTACAGCTGGGTGTTTAGGTAGATATGATGATTCTTTTTAATCTGAATGAAAAATGTAGTTAATTTCTACTCTAGTTTTCTTATTATTTATTCTGTAAAGAAGTAGTAAATAATGTATGTATTAAATGTATTTACTCCAGTTAAGAATTGAACATAGGTATGTAAAGACATTTAGTAAATACACTACTTATAGAACTACTTTTAATACTAGTATTCTTTATAAAACATAGAACTTACAGTTTATTAAATAAGCATAGGTATATTAAATAGACTGTCATCTAGGGTTTAGGTTAAGATAATTTTTCAAAAACAATCTTATAACATTTGATTCTAGACAATATATGTCTCTGATTTAAGACATAAGGTTCTATTGTAACCTAAATAGAACGACCTAGGTTTTGAAAGATAAACTTATTGTATTTTCAAGTTTGTAGTAATTACCCTAATCCTTCTTTTATGAGAATTAAAAACAGCTATAAAAATTATTGAAGGAAAATTAAATAAACAGAGCTAAGAAATTACCATGTAAAAATTATGCTATTACCGAACAGTAGGGTATATTTAAATATCACCCTTATGAGCCAGATAGAGTAATAATAGTACTCGTGACACAGTAAAATTTACATAAATTCTTGCACTGTAAAAACATTAAATTGCATGATAAATAATTAAAATAATACAACAAAGATAGAGTAATAATAGTACTCTTAAACACAACAACATTTACATAGATGCTTCATACTGTAAATATTTTTATTTACATGGTAACAATTAAAATAATACTTAATATAACAAATTATTAAAAACAAAACCAATTAAGAAACAATGGCTTAATTCCTTTAGAATTATAGGTTAGGGCTCAGGCCTATCCATTCTTTAACCAAAAAAAAAATAACATTATCGAAAAGTAACCATACTTTACTGATAGGTGAAAAACCCTGTTTTGATTTACAAATCTTGACCGATTCACAGTCTTTTCTTACCTACTAGAATCTATTTTAAAAACTAAAAATAAACCAAACAAAGGTCGACAACCTCATAGGGATTAGAGCTGAGCTCTAGAGAAACAATAAAAGAAGTTACATTATTCAGGCCGTAAATGTAGAGACATAAATAAAAACCAGTTTCCATCACGGCTACCAGAGCCTTCATCATCCCTGCACAAAGTACCTCTATGGGTTTCGAAACTGATACATAAAAACATTTAATATTTGAAACTTTACGCTAATAAGTAATGAAGGCCGTGCTTTTTCAACTACAGGAACCAAACTTCCAACAACCACAACTTATGTAGGAAGAAACCCTCATTTGCAACCGAGGCTTACCAATTTGTATGCTAAAATGAAACTGAAGGGTAAGCTCACTTTCACCTATAGAGCTGGGACCGAGAGATAGACCTGCAAATTCCAAACCATATCATTACAAATCCATTTTTAAAATTTGTAAAACCCTTTATAAGAAAATGATTCTAAAAATGAATTTAGGGTAAGTCTTTACCTGCTATAGTTTTGAGTTGAAGATGAGGATAAATGGCCACCCTAGGTCGTAATGGCACCGTGCCAGAAGTCAAGAAGACCTGGAGTCACCAATGCGAAGAAAAAACAAGACAATTGACTCAGCTAGATGAAGGTATACTCCTGGCTGAAGCTCTTATTGTTCAGTTGTAGGTTCAAGACAAGCACAACCCTCGATCCATGAAGAAAAGCCAATATCCACTCTTGCTATAATACATTAACCATTAGAAAGACCAAAACCACTAACGACTTCTCTCAACAGTCACAGCGTAGAATATGAAAGTAAAATGACAAAATTGAAGGTGGTTACAGGTCTCCAATGGCCGCAAGCTCTCAGGTCGGCCAATAAGAAGGAGAAACCCTCAGTCTGCAAAGATTTTGTGCAGGGTTTGGAGTTTTAAGTCAACCCATGAGTGGATGAAACTATACCACATGTCCTTCCAAATAATTTCTCCAGCGTGGGTAAGTTATATAGTCAGAATTGTAACAATAAGATTTTCAATCAACCTTTAAGCATAAAACCATACATTATTCTATGATTGCCAAGGATATATATTTTTCCATGGAGATTAGCGAAGCATAGGTTATAAATCATAATTTATGATATGGAGTAACCTTAGGCTATTCCAAGTTTAATTAAATTCTTTTTAATTCATTTGCTATGACATTGTATAAAAATAATGTAAAGACTACTATCCAAATTGCATGAAATCTTAATCATAGCTAAAGGTGCATTCAGTTTGAAATGAAAGATGCATTTAAAAGAACATAAGAGAACATCCTTAGTTAATGAAAGACCTAGGATAAGGTAAAAATGATATACACCTTTGGATGTTAAGTCGTAGGAGTTTAGAGTAACTCTTATTCAACAAAAGTAGGCTAGGATGGTGGTTTAGGAACTACTAAGTAGTTATTGTTTAAGATTCATTTTATTGATGATCAAAACTAGAATCCAATGTATGCTCCAACTAAGAAAAAGAAGGAGTACCATAAATGCATCTTAGCTAAAATCCAGATCAAGTTTTCTTTCTACAAAAGTATTTGGTGTTCTTGAACTCAAACCAAAAAGTAATTTGATTGTCTCCTCGGCATAACTAGGAAGCATTTATAACTATGCTGACACAGTTTATTATACTTTTCTTTTGGATCCATAATGATAGAAAAGAATTAACTTTACCTCCTTGAAGACAAGCAACATATTAAACGTTTTCTAAAAACTAGCATCTTAATCATGCTAGGGAAGTAGCTTCTCAATGTGAATTTAAATAACACCCTACTGGATCTTACGCTTACCTGCTAAACCTGTAAGGAACTAGTAGTCTAATTGAGTTAGCGGAACTCTAAGTAAGCCCCGATCTCAAACAAGAATTCTTACCTACTTGACAAAAGTTAATCATCAGTATATCTAGTAGCAACAAATGCAAGTCCTTTTCTAAATCTGATAGAATTACAGCTGTTAACTCATTAATAGCAGCAACATAGGTTTTTAAGATTACACCTATTAGTTTACAGGTTCTTTAAAAGAAGCAATCCCTTGTTCTTTTATAAACTGTTTCATTTTCTGCTAACCATTAGCAGTTACTTAGCTGCGACTTTAGACATTTTATGTCATTTGAAAATTTTTAAATTTTTATGAATTTTTGGGTTACTATAGTTGCGATAGAAGAACACAATATTCCCTCTGCAGTTTTCCATTTCTAGTGTCCAAGATGGTGTAATATTCTACCAAGAGGAAAAGAAGCAGCAATGAGGGATACCTTGGAGTGCGTCCTAAGAACAAACCCAAGCCTGAACCAGAGGAGAACAAATTCATATTTAGAGTTTTTCTTCTTAATGTTTTGAATTTAACTCCAAGGTTACACGAACCCTAGGTGTGATCGGAATTGGCCAAGGAATTTGATACAGATTCAACACACATCCCAAAATCAAAAATCAAGGATTAGGAACCCTAACCCTAATTAACCTTAATTATCATATGTAAACAACTTTATATTAGTCAAAACAAGGTGGAAGAACCCAAGAATCTGATTCGGGTGTGGTTAGGCCCAGGGATGAATCCGGTAACTATGTTTAACTCTGCAGTTGGAGGATGCCGTTCAAAAGATGTCGGTCGTCAAGTTTGTAAGGACTGTTAGGAGAAAATCCGAGAAATAAATAATAGAAATGGGGTCAAGAAAGATCCACCGGGGTCCCCAAGTCTATGTGGAATATGCGATGGGAGAACGAATAAATATGGAAACATCATATGCAATGATTCTCACAACAAGCCCATGCTCGTAGCTCTACAGGTTCATCCTTGAACTTTCTCCCCTGAACTGTTTCTTTATTTTTTTTTATAAGTCCAAAAAAATGTATTTATATGTGTGCTACAAGTTTGATAGAACCTCTCGGGCTTGAATTATTGGAGTTTGAAGCCCGAATATTCTATAGCGAACCGTTTTTGTTTTCTCAGAGTGGTTTTGAGGCTACTGAGTGGAGCTTTGCAGCAATTGTGGAATGGTAGAGCTTGTCTTGAGTTGTACATGCATAATTGCTTTGAGTAATTAGTGAGACATCAACCCGAGCCATAGCATTCTCTGTATAAACTAACAAAATCCCATTGCATGCATAAATTCTTGCAAATTCTAAGTGTAGACAAGTGTTGCAATAGAAGAACACAATATTCCCTCTGCGGTTTTCTGTTTCTTGTGTCCAAGATGGCAGAATCTTCTACCATGAGGAAAAGAAGCAGTAATGAGGGCTACCTTGGAGTGCTTCCTAAGAACAAATCCAAGATTGAACATGAGGAGAACAAATTCATGTTCAGGGTTTTGCTTCTTAATGGTTTGAATTTAACTCCAAGGTTACACGAACCATGGCTGCGATCGAAATCAACCAAAGAATCCGATATGGATTCAACACTCATCCCAAAATCAAGAATTGGTGATTTGAAACCCTAACTCTAATTAACCTTAATTATCCTATGTAAACAACTTTATATTAGTCAAAACGAGGTGTAATAATCCGATGAAGAATCCGAGAATCCAATTCGGAACAATTTGATTCGGGTGTGGTTAGGCCTAGGGCCGAATTCAGTAACTATGTTTAACTCTGAAGTTGGAGGATTTCATTGAAAAGATGTCGGTCGCCAAGTTTGTAAGGACTGTTAGGAGAAAAGCTGAGAAATAAATAATAGAAAAGGGGTCAAGAAGGATCCATTGGGGTCCCCAAGTCTATGTGGAAGACGCAATGGGAGAATGAATAAAGATGGAAACATCATATGCAATGATTTTCACAACAAGCCCATGCTCGTATCTCTGCAGGTTCATCCCTAAAATTCCTCCCCTAAACTGTTTCTTTAGTTTTTTTTATAAGTCAACAAAAATGTATTTATTTGTGCACTACAAAAGCATTCCATGGGCTCCTCAAAGTGCATTCTTTTAGAACAAATATTTCCATATCTAAATATTGTTTGCTGGAAAGTTTTTATTTATTTATTTTTTATTTTTCTATAACTAGGGGAATCAGCAACTGGAGATGGACTGGTACTTGCATGACACGGGGTCTAGGGATCCATTCCCTCTACCACTATACCCCTAGGTTCCCCACACTTGCCGCAAGACATGGGACACAGGTAACCCAGGTGGGATTTGATCTCGGGACCTCCAATTTACAAAAAGTGACTTCATAACAACTGAACCGCCAATAAGCCACACCCGTGCGGGCTATTATTTACTGGAATTTAACATTTCATAAATAACAAATATTTATCCAGAGTATTTAGTGACATTTTATTCATATAGTAAGTCAACATGACTCTTTCCTCTGTTTTTTGTTTTATATTGTTTGACAGGATGGTGGTATTAACAGTGTCCACACATTTCCAGTAAAAACCTATTTATATGTGTATTTATTATATTTTTGTCTTAAACTTTAAAATTTGTGTGTTGTTTTCGTTTTAATACAATGGTTAAAGAAATATTTTCGAATACAAACACAAGTTTCCACATCAGTGAGGCAACGGTATTGTAATATAGCATTTAAATGCGAGTTGATATTCTGGTGGAAAATGTGTGCTAGATAGATTGATTGTTGATTTCCTTCACATGACATGTGGAATGTGACTCCATAACCACATATCTTGGTGGAATTACCCCAAGAACACACTTTCCAGACAACATTAGCTGATTTAATTGTATGCCCATTTTTTTTATTTCATAGAGTATTTTGATATTTTCCATGCCTAGCAAAATGACCACTTGTGTATAGGTCTAGGAATGGATTATTTATTTAATTTATAAATTTAATTGCTAGCCAACACAGTGGTTTTCCATTTATTAGGACAACTCTTTGGAAGCGGTAAGGGCCATTGGACCTGGAGAAAGGCGATTGATAAGGCAAGGGTTCTTGCATTTCCTACATTCTCCCTAGGCATTAATATTTTATATGACTTGCTTGTACTTGTCATATAATATAACTTTTCTATTTTCATTTCTAGCCTCTTCATCATGCTTCCTATCCAATGTTTGTATATAAACATAAAAATATCAGACTTAACTGTCTTTGTTGTGTTCTTGCTGTACCATTTCCTGCTTTTAGCACTCTTATGTTCTCTATGTGCATTAACCACCTCTGTTTTTTAACCACTTTCCCTCTATCATAACTGTTTGTTTTCAGCTTTTGGCTCCATTTCTTCATCGCTTCTTTAAATTACTATTCAAAATTGTGTTTTATTTTTCATTTTCTACCAAAAGCTTGGAATTTTTTGTTCCCGTTTATTTTCCACCAAACCAAAATATTGCATGAGAATCCTTTTTTGGGTGGAAATGGAGGTGATTTTTCTATCATCCAAGCTTCTTCCAACCTTTTCATTGGGAAGAGGAGTCTCGAGTTTTAAAACCTAGTAAGAGCAATTATGCTTTATCCTCCATATCTGAAGCTCCCATTTGTAGTTATATTACAAGTGTATTACGATAGATTTCTTGGTTTGGCATGGGAAGCTTTGTTGGGGTTGAAACAAAGGTATATTTCCATTCTATAGAATTTTTCTTGTAGTAATAATTTTTAGGAATTGCGGTGACATTGCCACCTAGTGGCTCTTGTTTGAGAAATATATAATGTCTAGCTTAGGATTTTCCTATTGAATATTTCTGAAGTGGATCTAGTTATTAAGGAGCATATTGGGTTTGAACCATTCATCCCTATCTACTCTTTAATCACTAAAGCCTCCATGAGATCCTCAATTGACCCCATCTACCTAACTTGGATTTGTTAGGCACTAATCACAACTTTTATGCCATTTTAAATCTTAATTCATCTTTCATTTTCTATTTTATAAGATCTGAAAATTTCTGTCATTTACATGTATTAAACTCATCCCTAAAACATCAAATCGCATGGTATGTTTTCCCCAGTTTGTGGCTGGGAATTACCTTCTAGAAATCTGCTTTGCAGCGTTGATTAAATCTGGTCTAAAATAGAATTATAAGGTTGATTTGCACGGTTGAAAACTTCGGATTAATAAGTGAAATTCCTAGATCTTCCCTAGTTTTAGCCTCATCTGTACCTTATTTCAAATCTAACTAAAGGTTAAAACATTATGCTGTCACAAGTCTTGGTTGCTGGTTGGAAAAGACATATCATTTGCAAGTTTGTAGCAGCATTTAATTTATTAATTCAAATAAAAAATTTGAGGATATTTTCACATATACACTAATAAATGATCAAACCCTGATTCTTCACTACTAAAATCCCTTGTAGGATCAACTAGTCCAGTGATCGTATCAATCCATTTAACATTTTATTCTGGAACTAGATCTTGTAATTGCAAATAATGCGTCTCAATAGAAGATAAAGCCTAGAACCTACTTCCTTTACATGACAGATATGGTGTTAACACTTTCAATTGAAGATAACATTGTAATACCTGCAACATCTATGATATAGCCCACTTGAATGGTGGTAAAGAGACTTATTGTAATTTTCAGTTTCTGTTATTTTATGCTTGGTTTTTCTTTTTGTTGTTGTTCTTTTCTATCATCTTTCTGTTTTCCTGATAAAAACTTTGGAAGTTCATAGGATGTACATTGGGCCCAGATGAAACCATACAATTTTCATATGCACAGAGGGTGTGAATAAGACCATTCTGTAAGGACCCTATTTGGCTGTGATGAATAAGTATGGAAATATTGCAAGTAATTAGAAACCGACATGGAAATGTGTACATCATACCAATATACAATAGATTCTATGTTTTGAATAAGTGCTTACAAAATTTAATCTAGGCATATATTCATGCCACTAGAAATAATTGAATGGGATAAGTTAAGGTATTTATTTATTGACTGCTGATTCTTGAAGTGTATCTGTGGATTTGCTTGTCCATAGATGCAAAAAATCCATGAGACTGTTAAAAGAACTTATTGAAGATCCAAAACCATGGAAAGAAATGTTCCTTTCCATGGTATTTTAATTTTTTTTTTAACCTCCAGGTTTTGTCGCAATATCGACGAACTTTCGTCGCTATAGTGACGTCGTTTCGTGGAAAAATTACCGTTCAACTTACAGATTTCGTCGATAGAGATTGTTTTTCCACGGTTTTGCATGGAAGAAATTTTTGTTCAAATTCTAGAATTCGTCGATAGAGAGACAAACATTCATCGAAACTGTTCCACGGTTTTATGTGGAAAGAAAATTTTGCCTAACATTTTTTGGCCATATTTTTGTTGTTATAGGGACGACAATTTTGTCGATAGAGCAACGAAACTTAGAAAATGAATTAAAAAAAATCAATTTCAAGGCCACCGTATAGAAGACACATGGTGGCCAGCTTTTGTCTCTATATCGATGACTTATAAATTTCATTGTTATAGAGACGAAATAAGTGCCACGAAACATCGTGACTGTTATTGTCACAATTGAGATGACAAAACGTGGAGATAGCATTGAAAAACAATCACAAATTTGCTGATATGTATTAGTGGGTCTTGTCTTTGTACTTTTGATACATCTATATAGAGGAAGTTTTGCTGGGTTTTCTTCCCCATGAGGGTTTCCCAGAATAAATCTTTGTGTTCTTTTGTGTGGCTATGCTTGTCTATCTTTCAATGATCCTTTTACAGATAGTTATGATGCTAAATGTTATTAGATCTTGTATAACCATTACAAACTTGACACATGTTTGGAACCTATACATATATGAGGAGTAGAAGACCTTAAATACATGGACCACACTCTTTGTACCTCTATAAGTATAGGGCACATATGATTAAGGTGATATCCCTTGAAGCTTACAAGGGAAATTAGGTTTGCAGCCTATTCATCTATATTTTTCCATATTATCAATACTCTAAGCATGTTTGGCATTGACTAACATCTTGTTCCCAACAAGAATTATAGTGGTGGTTTTCTTAGAGATAAATTATTTTTGAGACAGAGACCACACTCTTTGTACCTATGGAAGCATAGAGCACAAATAAGTAAGGTGGCATCCCTTGAAAAGTTTACAAGGGAAATTAAAATTTTATATTTTAGGTTTGTCAAGTGTATCAACATTCTCATCATGACTTGTAGTGGTTGGTTGTTTTCCCCTAGCATGAATTGTTGTGGCATGTTACTTGTATCCAATATGACTAGTAGTGACTAGTGACCTATCTCTAATATGACTTGTACTAACAAGTGACCCATCTCTAGTATGAATTGCACTGATTGGTGAATTTCTATTGATGTGAATTGAAATTGTCAATCAGTGGTCTTGAACATGACTAGCACTGGTCGATGACCTATTTCCAGTATGATTTGCAGTGACTAGATTTTTTCATTTAGCATGATTTTTAGTGGTTCAATAATTTCCCCTATCATAACTTGGGGCAGCTGAGAAATTCCCGCCTTCATGAATTGCAACAAATGGTGGTATTCCCCTTGTATTTTAATCTTCTTCTTATCCTTCCTATTTCTATTCTTTTTAGACCTCTAGTTACTAGGATATAAAATTGCACCAGATGTGGTAAAATGAGGAGGACAAGATGTCACAGAGGAAGAAACAAAAGTGTTTTGAGGCTCTTGGCATACAATTTCTATTTCAGAAACATCATGATATTCAAGACATTCAAAGTGGAAAACAACAAACATGAAAAACTTATAGTGAATCTAGGAAGATTCAAAATGGACATTAAGGGAGGACCAATGTTTCCAACAAATAGACAAACACAAGGATCCCCTTTCCCAGGGTATCATTGGTTTGTATCCTTAGGAAATTTATCCATATAATCTGATTCAAAAATAAGGAATCTCTAAGGCCTTCTATGAAGGTCAAAAATTGCAATCAACACACTCATATAAAAGACTAACTAAGATACAACCAAGAAAAATTAATCTTCCATAAATCAAACCAGGGTGATTAAGTCTTGAGTTCAACTAATGAAGAGTTAAACATGGGCCTTTTGAATATCATCATGGGATGGTTAGGAACCAATTCCAATCAGTGAAGGTGTAAGAGACAATTATGCTAATCATCATGAAACAATCACTAGGGGTGTAAGTACTCACCTTCGGTGAATACCCTTTGAAGGATATGAGACATAGATTATGTTTCTGTCGCAAGTACCACAGGACTTTCCCCTTTCATCCATCTATGTGAAACCTAGGAATAACAACTATGGATACCACTTCATGCTATGTAGTCGGGTGGAATGGTTGTTGGAAAGGGATTCTACAAATGGGTAGGGACCGTAGGACTAATTCATAGACCTGAGCTATCAGTATAGTAGTGATTTCACCCCAAGGAACTTCCCACAATTGATAAAATCTCAAACTCACATAACCCCACTAATCCATATGATAGGGGAAAATCTAACCACTTGGACTAGATTAACCAATTGCTTGATGCCTATGTTAGAGGAATTTTTCCAACAAGTAATTCATGTTACTTATATATTTTGCACTCTTTAGTACTCCTAGTTTTCTTTATGTGGACTTAGATAAATTAACTCTTCAATCCTATAATCAAGACCCTAGAACCTAGACTATTGTTGGATTTTTATAAAAGAAAAACAAGTCTAGTTCATTTTTGTTATGTTGCTTTTAGAGGTTGTTGTTTACTTATAGGGATGTGGAAGAATATTAAAAATGGTGTTCCAATATGAAATTAACATAAAAGAGATCTTATTCATTCACATTACAACTTCCAACATTATTCAAATGCCAATGAGATTTCAGAATAGATCAAAGCAAACTTATTTTCATGCACAATGATAGCAAGATGAAAAGACAAAAATTTGTAGTCTCCTACCATAGGAACCCTAAGACAAGCACACTTAAGTGTAAAATTAAATTCACAACTCCACCTATAATGAAAAAAGGAAAACCAATTGCTGATTCACTATTATGCACAAAAGAAACATTCAAAACTTGTATATTCACCTACATTGTACTTGACAACTTGAGAAGGGTTTTCCTAGGAGTTTATCTTAGGCTCAAGAGGTATGGTTAATTATACTAACAAATAAATTCTTTTAAGAACTATGTCCCATAAAAAAAGAGGGAAAATAGAGACACCAAAATGTATTTATGCTTTTACCTCTTCAATCCAAAGTGAACAACAATGAAAGAAAAAGGAGAAACAAGGCACCAAAAACTCTTGTTCATTTACTAATAAACATCAATACAATAGAATCAAATATCCAAAAACCATATAATATTTTCAAATATGATAGTGCTACCTCCTAACCAGTATCAAGAACCTAAACCAATAACATCCCTAAAAAATCACCAAAATAGGGAAAAATCTTACTATTTAACCCACATGCTTCTGTCTAGTGTAGAAGGAGGATTCCCATTTTATTGTTCCCAAATATAAGCATGTGGAAACCATACCACATGAACATACACCTGCTAAAGGAGCATGAGACATGTGGGACTTCCTAAAACATTTGAAATTGAATATTTTTGTACTTTCTAGAATTTCAAAGGAAAAGGCTTTTGATATTGGCCGAATGGTTGGAGACACCTAGAATTAGATGTAGAATTAACCTACCAAGGCCCTAGAGAGAGGAATTGTACCCAATGGAGTCACCATTTTTGCTATGCAGAAATTCTTCCTAATGACTTGGGTGAGGTCAGCAACATACTAAATTGGATAGAGATTTACCTAATGACCAGTTCTATAGGCTTATTAGACTCAATTAAGGGTAATTCTACCAAACCTCAAGGATTAAGAAAGAAAACAACATGGAAGCACAAATGAGAGAGAGAGAGAGAGAGAGAGAGAGAGAGAGA
>LPNX010016180.1:6261-17538 GCA_001517045.1 Pseudotsuga menziesii | reverse complement strand
TTCCACGAATATCATAGATTCTCAAAAGTCTCTAACTGACAAAAACTTTAAGTCCTTCGAATGCCCAGTTTGTCTGACTCTCTACATTCCACGAATAGTCATCATTGAATCAATACTGTGCTAGAATCTTCAAGTTCCACTGTTTCCAGATCAAAGGACCTTGGGTTCGGCTCTGAATATGGAGACTTCCTCTGTATATAATAGTGTTGTGCCGCAGCAGACACATATGTGAATTAAACTTCCGCTGTTTTGAAAGAGGGACGGGTAACTAGCTCCGATGAGCTCTGTCTCAATCGACTGTATTTTGGGTTTTGAGTCAGAAGTTTTGTTATTTTGGCTTCCGCCATTGCGGCTCCCGAAAGCCTTTATACCTCCATCGTTGCGGCTCCCGTTCTGCTTCGACTTCTGATGTTTTGAAGCTCCGACGTTGCGGCTCCTGTTCTGATTTTCGCTCCGACGTTGCGGAAGGAGATGTCCTTCGACTTCCGATGTTTTAAAGCTCCGATGTTGTAGCTCCCGTTTCGCTTTTCGCTCCGACATTACAGAAGGGGATGTCCTTTCGACGTTTAGTCGTTTCTCCTCCACTCGCCGATATGTTTGTTTTCCCATTGTCGCCGATCCTTGTGTTGTGGGCTTCCGCTGTTGCGGATGAAGAAGCCACTACCCTTCCACCGTTGCGGATGAAAAATCACTATCCTTCCAGCCACTTTATTTCAGATCCTGCCCATTCTGTATAGTGTCATCAAATTATTCATTTAAAACTCTGTTTTATATATGTGAATCGTTGTATAGATGTAACACTATGTTTCAATGAGACTTCGTATGTTAAGCTCCATGGTATAGAATAGCGCTGAGTTTCAATATAATGCTGTTGATATATAACATGATAACTCTATGCTGATAACATATGTAACATTTGTAACATTTGATCGTTTTTATCCTTTTGTTTCATTTATTTGATTGTATAACAAAATCCTCTGTTGTATTGAACTGTGTAATCATCCTTTTCAATATGCGGGTATTCTGTGCAACATTTAGAGCTGTGAAATTATTCTCATTTGTGGCTGTAACATTAAAATTTGCTTTATTACTGCTGTGACTTCCTTTGATTCATCATGCTGTGGCTTTGCCTGTGAGTGAAACATTCAAAGTTTGGCATATGGCAACATTCAGACTGTGTAGCAAAACTGGCTAACAGTCTTAGGGATACTAATTTTGAAAGGAGCACAATGTATTATCCACCTGATATTTGGAAAACATGGGTAGTCAGTAGAACAGTCATTCGATTTCATCAGAATTATTGTGATGAACATCCTAGAGCTTGGGGTGAACAGTTGCAGCACATGCAGTGCATTAAATCTTCTTTTGAGACTTGTTTTTGTTATCTGTTGAAGTCGCATGTGGACTTTTCTTTCGGCACAAAAGATGTGAGAGGTGGATATCATGATGCAAAGAAAACAGTGTAGCAGATAGTGCAAGAACAACAGGAGAAGAGTCAGGCAATTTGCAAAGCCAAGCATGAAAATCATCATCTTTTTGAGGTTGAAAAGCAAGTTTGGTTCCAGATCACTAAGGGAAGATTGAAAGGTAAAAAGCTCAATTTTGTTTATGATCATTTTGGGATCTTTGAAAAGAAGTATAAACATTCTTTTTGTTTGAGCTTATCTCCAAGGAATATAGTTGCATATGCAAAGAATTTTAAATGGTATGAACCTCCTTTGGTCATGGACAAGGAGACTAATATGCAGATTCTAAGCAAAGCAGGATGTATGGAGATTGGAAAGGTAAGGAAGCTGTACCCTCACTTAGCTGCAGGGTGGTCTAGGCTTTTGGAGGTCCAAAATATCTCCAATGGGGAGGAATGATCCAGGGGGTCATTCGTCATCAAAGTTACACTAATCCAAGATAAAGAGAAAATGGTACAATGGAAGCCAGGTTTGGTAAACTTCAAGATTTTACCATTTAAACTAAAAGATGGTTAATGCCTTTTTAAAAGGTGAATGGTTATTAGATATATATCAAATCCACATCTATACTATATCCCATGGGTCGGCTCATAAAGTGATTGCTTGCCACATGTCACGAGAAATAAGCATATGTCCAAATGTAGATGCTCAACATTCAAGGTTCTAGCACATGGGAATATCATATGTTATAATATTTTGTGTTATAACCAAAGCTCAATGAAATAAAAAATGGTTATAATATAACGTATGTTAAATGAGGCATATGTAACAACAAATGACATATCACATAGCTTGACGACCATCCCTTAACATTTGTGAAAAGGCCGCGCAACTAGTCTGGCGGTGAGGCATAACCATGTCACGTAGCTCGGCAACATCCTGTAACATTGCAAAGTGAGGTGCGCAGTTAAGTAACATTGTGAAGTGAGGTGCACATTTAAGTGGCGGTTACATTATATGTGACATAAACCATATTGCATGGCGCGGTGAAATTTCTAAACGATTTGCAGTTTGGTGCACAGTTTTGTTGCGACATTTGTGGATGGAACAGCTCTGTCATATGTAGCGTTCTGGCGGATATCCATTGTGGCGGGATTTGTAATACCAAAAATGGTATATGTAACATCTGATCTGTTGCAATATTGGGTGTAGCATGTATAGCTTCGTAGTAACATTTGGCGGGGTTTGATAGAGGTGGTAACGTACAGTAGTTACAACATTTCGGGGAATGGAACAGACTCATTTGTAACATTTTTGGTTCATTGGTATCGGCAAAAAAACGAGTGATAAAGGAGTCAAACCTGGGAACTTAGGACCAATGGAACGCTATTATAGTTGGATTCTAGCCACGATTACAGGGGTTTTTTCAGCCAGTACGCAGAGGGGGAAGTTTAGCTGTAAAGTATGTAGATGCTATTTTTTTTTGCTAAAATCAACATTCTCTGTTTTATTTGGCTTCTTAATCCTTTGAAGACCAGATTGTAATTTCCCGAGAGGAGTCTTAAAGACTATCTGTTTAGCATTTTGTTTTACAGCATTCTGTAGTTAATGGATAGAGGACAGAGGATAGAAGGAGAGTCTTGCTGTAAATTTGCAAATGTTATTTCTGTTGAAGTCGACCAGTCTCTGTTATAAATTAGCTTTCTTTTCCTTTTGAAGGCTGATTTGTGATTTCCAAAAGAGAGGTCTTGAAGGATTTGTACAACAATATGTTTTACAGTTGTTGAAGTTGATGCTAGAACCATTTTGTACCATTTTAAAACCATTAATTGGATCGGTACCCATTGGAGAGGGACCCGGAGATGTAGCCCAGTGAATGGGGTGAACTCCGTTAACAACTTCTGTTTGTGACTCTCATCTTCATTTTACTGTTCTCATTTTCTGTTTCTCTTTTTGTTTCAGTTTGATTTTATTATAGTTTGCATTTCACTTCTGTTTTTAAGCATTTAATTTCTGTTAATGCTATTTTATGAAGTAAGCAAACTAATAAACGCATTCTTTATAAACTTTTAATGCACACAAGTTGAGATCCGACGGATCAGCTGCTGATTATACTAGGGTAGAGTATATACTGTGGTTGTATTTCGATTGCAGTTTATTATACTACAGTTGTGGTTGAGGTCTTTCCACTGGTCATTTCTCCTCTCCCTTCACTAAGTATGTATCCATAGTCCTTTGTTCGAGCAAATTTTAAGCTCTACAATCCTTTTCTTCATGACCAACCGATTGCCAAAAGTTGCAGAAAAGATTAGCTGGTTTCAACACAACCTTCTATAAGTATACACATTATTTTGACCGATTTCATCTTGCTGATAGATTCAACACCAAGGAAATCCTCCTTGTCTCAGCGGATTTGGAGCCCTAGACTGCATATATTCATGAAAATCTAGACACTGATCCTTGTGATGTCCTTCTGACCGACATTGACTGCACCATAATTCTTCATGGAATTCTTTTCCCTTCTTAATATCCTCCAGTTGGATAGTAAGGTTTTCCAAATGCGATTGGATCTGGCTCATGCTAATCCCTGTTTCACTGACTGGTGAATCCTCTAATGACATCACGATTTCTAGGGCTTTCACCTGAGATGTGATGTTCCGTTGCATCAACGGCATGCGGATATGGGGTACCAAGGCTACGATTAACTATTCTTTGTGTTTCACATCATTCATTTCGAAGCTAACATTGTCCATTAGAGTTTTGAATCACTTATCGAAGTCCCACACCGGCTCGTTGGGGAATTGCTTTATTTCCTTTAATTCTGTAATATACTGCAATTTTGAGTTTTGTTTCTTAAATTCCTTGATCAGTCTAGTCCTAAGTTGCACTAGAGTTTTCTAGGGTTTACCCATTGGTACTTGCATGAATTTCATGTACCAGTCCAATGCCCGACCCTGAAAGGTTGTCGCTAGTTGTCCTTTCTTAAAATCGTCATCTTGTACTTCTTTTATTGTATGTACTGATTCACATAAGAACCAATATTGTTTGGGATCCTCAGTCCTATTACCATGAAACAACAGTAGTTTTATGTCATCACCTGCCTTCCTAGGTCTCCTCCAGGTGTTCATTGATCTGCTACTATTATCGCTTTGCTGACACGTAGGACAACCTTGCGATTAACTTCTATTTCTTCCTCCCAAGTTTGGCATGGTGCACTGAGTTGTAGGTATGTTGTAGCTTTGGGTTGGTCCTTCCTCAGTTTTGGGTGTAGCTTGGTTGCTTCCTTCGTCACTGTAGGGTCGCATAGTCCCTTGTGGTCCCTTCTCGTAGTTTCCTGTTCCATTCACACTAGGACTCTCCTCAGTCCTCCTCCTCTTTTCTTTCTGGAACCTCACACCACTTTGCAATTGACCACACTCTTCCATGACTTCACTCACAGCCTCGTCATGACTCCCATCCATCTACCCCATATCATTTCATGAAACCCTTACCTTCGCAGTACCCATAGCCTTTGAACACTAGGGATTTACTCATCGAAATTCATCTTTAGTATTCCTTTTTCACTAATGAGAATCTTAATCCACAGTTGTAGTGACAATAGAAATATCCCCCTTGGTCCCTTAAAGAATTCTCTTTCAGGGTCGCTGCAAGATTTGACAGTGTCGACAACAAATTCAGTAACGTACCGTTTCAAGATGATGTCTATCCACACATCGATAATCCTTAAAGATTTTTTGTTTACCTTTTGAAACTGTTGGATTAGTTCGGGAGTCCATTGGTCAAGATCACCTCCCTGGAAATTATTCTTCTGAAAATTTAGTTGCGCCAACCACTCGTATAATACTATCAAAAATCCAGAGAATAATATTTCGTGAATATCTAAGTAGATATATTTTCCCAACCAATATTCTGTCGTCAATCTCCGGTTCTAGATCTCTTCTTTCACAAACTCTTGGTGTTTCTTGTCAAGCCAATCCTATATTTTCAGCTTTGTCGGATGCCACAGCATGTCCTCTTCTACTTCGTACTAAGGTCTCGACAAAAAAACCAGTTGTTGACACATTTTGGTCGATAGGGGTTCACTTCGCACTGCTATTGACAACTACCAACAGAGACTCCCTAAACATCGGCCTAGAAAGGATTTACCCTTTACAGAAGCACCTACGGAGTAGGTGAAGTCTCATCAAAGGTGTCTGAGGGAGGGCTGCAGGAACCAAGTTTTCGCAATGGGAAGAGGACTTCACACTATCTTTTACCGAATCACAACATTACCCAGAAATCCAAGTTTGTAATGAGACTATTAACCGGATCTACTAATCATCATTATTGTCAATCATATTAACCTATATTTGGATTGAAATAGACATCAACATACATTAAATCGATAAGTACCACAACACTTCGCATTATTCATAGTTAAAGGGAAAACATAAATGCAACATAATTGTTCATTAACTTATCTGATCCATTGCAGATTTAACCCAATAATGCAAAAAAGAGTTTATCAATGCATAAATCACATTTGAAACATATTCAAACATAACTCATTCCATAGATACAATACATTACAAATCAATGGATGAAAATGTCAATCAAATTCACTTCATAAGATAAAGTCTATGTAACACCAATACCTGAAATGAATAACAAAAGACAAAAACACATTCCTCAGTTGATTGATCGATGGATTGATGGATACTTTTTTAATTACAGTCATACTCTACTTATAGGCTTACTAGGACGTTACAAAATGGTACACTTGACCAATATCTAACTAACTCAACCAAAATATCCTAGTTTGTCAAGTTCTTCCCCTGTCGCAGTTGACTTTTATCTTTGTTGACATCCTTCCTATCGGTGGCAGTAGCGCACTTTGTGCACCCCAACCCCTTGCCAACAAACCTATTAATATTGAAATCTTATACAAATAAAACATAAAAGAACAATTTGATAGCAATAAATGTTCATACAAAATGAAGCTAGATTAATACTACCAAACTTGACAAAAAAGAAAGCCTAATTTAGCTGAATATCACCTCAGAAATTATCCAATTCCTTAACCATGAGACAATGCCACAATGAGCCTCCAAATCCTTCAATATTTATAAAAAATATCAGCAACATAAGTACAATGTGCATAGGTTCAATACATCCTCCTGAAAGAGGAGAAAGGCCCTACACTTTTATAGCAAAACAAGAGCTCAAATCCCAAGGGGGTGAATTTTCCAAGTGTGAGATAGTTTTGGGGATTGATAAAATCATGGGAGGAGGTTTGAATTCATGGGAGAGGTGGATGCCACCTCTCTTGAGGTATCCCACTTGGTTTGGGAAGCATCCACCTCCTGTAACAACTCCTTCCGAGTGGCAAAACAACCCCTTAATGAGAGAATGCGCCCCCCTTTGGTGGAGGTGAGTTAGAGCCCCTCCCTTGATGATAGAATATGCTCCTATATGCTCATAATTTCCCCATACAATATACTCAACAACCCTGACACCTCAGAGACAAGTCCCAAACAAGCTGCCTTTGATTTAGGAATTGTATATTCTCCAATTTTCCCATTTATTTGACCCTTCGAGTCATTTTGGAGAGAAAATCAAAATTAATAATGAAAATTACTAATTTGATTCTCAAAAGTGGGTTTAGGGGTTTAGTGGGGGATATGGGTCCATAAACGAGCATCCCCATGACCAAATTGGTTCCTTAGACCCAATTTTATGACCTTTTGAACTTTTACAATTAAAATACACCTTATCGATGATTTTATTAAAAAACTCAAAATTAAAAAATCCTACGAAAGACTTGGTGCATGGCGACAGAAGATTAGGAATATGACTAGCATGGTATAATTCATATACCCTATGATTTAATAACCTTTTAAGACAAAATCACCAATTTCATCATCCCAACTTTGGAGGATTTTGAGTGAAAAACTCTAAAATTATATGTTGCTTAAAACAATGTCACACAATCGACGAGGGGAAAAACACTCAAGGATGATGAATTTGATGACCAAGTCTTAAGAAGGATAAGAATTTTACAAAAATAAACCATCATGCTATGTGATTTATTACAATTCCCCCGAGGGGGTGTGAACATGCGAAAAAGTGACCACAACTGGTCCTGATGAAACCACATAACTTCTTGAGCTCTGAGAAAGAACAACTGATTTATTATGGTCCTTGGTGGCTCACTTGAAATATCCGCTAAGTGAAACTTAGTGTATACCATAATGTATTTGTTTTTATCAGTATCTATCGTTGGTAGGGTGTTCTTCCTTGCATATGTATTTACATTATTTGATTGAAAACAATCAAATTTGGCTTTGGTTGCTTTTTCCTTACGTCTTACCACTTCAACGTTTGTTATGTCATGCAACTTTAAATATTTTTGTATATATGGTTTTAGGCCTCCTAAATAAGTTTCAAATCATTTTTTGTTAGATAATCCAAACACTGTTGTAGCAAGAGATTCCCATTGATGGTTAAATTCCTTGACGCTTCCTTTCTGTTGTAACCTAGTAATCTTTGAGAAGAATTCGTCTTCAATGATTCCTTGAAACCTTTTTAAAAAATCATTTTTAAATAATTTCCAAGTGTATGAAAAGTTGTCTCCTTTCCACCATATGTAACAATTGTAGGCGTGTCCTTCTAGGTGCATTGACACATACTTCACTTTTTCTTCATCCATCATAATATTGTATATATCGAAGTATTCCTCAACCTTATCTAACCATGCAACACATTGTTCGTCACTTTTGTTGTACTTCGATAGCTCCATTTTTTTCTCTAGGTGGGTACGTTATAAAAGATTAGTATTAGGTGCCTTTGAATTTATTACATGGTGGCGACTCAGACTTGGGTGATGGTGGGACATGCATATCCGAACTGCTTCGGCGTTAGCATCAGTTACTAGAATTTTTATTTTCCATCATTTCCATGATAGCGTTCAATTTGTTGTTTAACCTGGTCTCCATATCTGGTAGAAGTTCGTCTTCAATATCCTTCTTAAGTGTCATATTATTATTTCTAATTGCTTAATTGATTTACTTATCTATACTTTTCTTCAATTCACTTTCACCAATTATTTCTTACTTCATGGTTCTTGATTCAATTCGATATTCAAACATATGAAACAACATTACAATAGTACAAGAGACAAAATGTATAAAATGAATGATTATATTATGAATGAGGAGACACCAATCTCCAATAATCAGGCTTCAACCTAAGGTGGCAGCACCCACCATAATGGAGTGTTTTAGTTAGCTAGAATTGACAAGGATGCATTACCACCCTAACACGATGTATACACAGAGTAGATATACAATGGATCTCTGTCGATCAATTTTCCAACAACTCTGTGTTATAATTTCATCATTAAGCTAGCATTATATTAAGATCTTTAATTGAGAGAATAACAAGCATAGCAATCAAACACAAGAGACAATGAACACATTGTTTATCCTTGGGGAAACCATAAATGGTGAAAACCCCACAACTTCCTCAGAGATAGAATCAACACCAAAAGTAGAACCCAAAATAGTAAGTGATCTCCCAACAGCAGTAACCTTCTTTCTATCTAGCCCTAGTGTCTTCTCCTCCCTCAACTATGCACTATACTTGAGTGTGTATGAGTTGTGTTTTAAATAGAGAGTCCAACTCTCTATTTATACTAATCCTGACATGACTAAAACCCTACTAGGGCTGACCTCACTAGGAGAGTCTAATAACCCTAGTTCCCCGGAACCGCGGGGACCTTAACCCTTAGACAATAGGAGGGTTACCCACAATGACTTGACATGACTTGTTTACATTATAGACTTTCTCGATAGGAACATCGGGGCATGAAATAACTCAAGTACATCTCGGAATAAACATCGGGTTACAATATATAAGAAGTACAAGTGAAATACATTCCAAAGTTACATATACATCATCACTCCCTCTTAACTAGGAAGGTATTCTTTCGACACAATTTTCAGCACAAGTCTTCTTCTCTGTATCTTCTGGATCATCATCGAGTCCTCATCATATTCAAGTCATCTTCATCTTAAATTCATCTTCATCTCCAAGTCATCTTCATCTTCAAGTCATCGAATCTGGATCATCACTCGATCTGGATCATCACTAGACATCATCAGTCGATCTGGATCATCACTGTTGGATCATCATCACTGGATCTGGATCATCATCATGGGTGATATCTCTTGATTCTTCTCATCATAGGAACCTATACAGAGCCAGTCCTTTTTCATACTGGATGTATCATCACAGAGCTAGTCCTTTTTCATACTAGATGAGGCATCACAGAGCTGGTCCTTTTTCATGCCAGATGAGGCATCACAAAGCTGGTCCTTTTTCATACCAGATGTGGCAACTACTCAGAGCTAGTCCTTTTTCATACTAGATGAGTCTTCACAAGGATGGTCCTTTTTCATACCAGATGAGTCTTCACAGAGCTGGTCCTTTTTCATACCAGACGAGGCATCACAGAGCTGGTCCTTTTTCATACCAGATGAGGCATCTTAGAGCTGGTCCTTTTTCATACTAGATGTGGTAGCTACTCAGAGCTAGTCCCTTTTCATACTAGATGAGTCTTCACAGAGCTGGTCCTTTTTCATACCAGATGTGGTAGCTACTCAGAGCTAGTCCTTTTTCATACTAGATGAGTCTTCACAGAGCTGGTCCTTTTTCATACCAGATGTGGCAGCTACTTAGAGCTAGTCCTTTTTCATACTAGATGAGTCTTCACAGAGCTAGTCTTTTTTCATACTAGATGTGGAACCTACATAGAGCTAGTCCTTTTTCATACTAGATGTGTCTTCACAGAGCCAACCCTTTTTCATGCTAGATGTGGGACCTACACAGATCTAGTCCTTTTTCATACTAGATGTGTCTTCACATAGCTAGCCCTTTTTCATGATGGATGTGGGATCATCACATACACCTGACAATGGAAGGAACCAATCCTCTCACCATGTCACAACTCTTACATCTGACCATGGAAGGAACCAATCCTCTCACCATGTTGGAAGGGCACAACACTTATATCTGACCATGGAAGGAACCAATCCTCTCACCATGTCAGAATGGCTTAGCATGGACACATCACTTCTTCTTGGGAGGAATCTCGATCTAGAGAACACTAAGCTTCTCCTTGAAGTACTCAAACTTCACCCTAGCCAATGGATTAGTCAACACATCAGCTATTTGTTCATCCATCGCAACATACTGGAGTTTCACTGCTCCTCTCTGCACCATATCCTTGATATAGTGATACTTGATCTCGATATGCTTCGACTTGTCATGGAATACTGGATTCTCTGACAACTTTACACAAATTTGGTTGTCACAGTATATACAAGTAGCATCTAACTGGAGATCAAATAAATCTGATAGTAGCTTCCTCAACCATACTACCTCACAACTAGCTGAACAGGATGCAACATACTCTGCTTCAGCTGTACTCAGTGCCACACAGGATTGCTTCTTGCTAAACCACGAGATCACTCCTGATCCCATACTGAAGCAACACCCCGAAGTGCTCTTCCTATTGATGGCACTACCTACCCAATCTGAATCAACATAACCCTCCAGGTTAATCCTTTGATCAGTCTTATACTTGAGCCCATAATCAACTGTACCTTTTAGGTACCTCAGAATATGCTTTGTAGCAGTCAAGTGAACATGTCTCAGATCTGTCAAGTATTGGCTCAAGGTGTTCACAACAAAGCAAATATCTGGTCTCGTGTTTGTCAGGTACATCAAGGACCCAATCATCTGATGATACATTATGGCATCAACTATCTCTGATGAAGCATCACTCAATAGCTTCAGGTTTGATGCCATAGGTGTGGTTAATGCCTTGCAT
>LPNX010016163.1:0-41886 GCA_001517045.1 Pseudotsuga menziesii | reverse complement strand
TCTCTCTCACACACACACACACACATGCCTATGTCTCCCCTTACCACTAACACTTGTATGTACCCCCCCTACCCCTAACCCTTTCTCTCTACCTATAACTCTTAAACACCCCCTATTCTTCCCTCTCTAATCAGTTAGCAGCCCCAAAAACCCCAAAACCTCTCTCTCTCTCTCTCTCTCTCTCTCTCTCTCAAACACACACAGACATACACATCCCCCTAGCACCTCTCTCTCAATCCTAACACCTAAAACCTCTCTCTATCCACTCTCTCTCACTCCCCAAATCATCCAACTATACTTAAACCCCACCCACCTATCTATTCCCAAACCCTCTCTCTCTCTCTCTCTCTCTCTCTCTCTCTCTCTCTCACACACACACACACACACACTCCTCCTCTCCCTACCTCTAAATCCCCTCCTCATCCTACCTGTCTGCCCCCCTCATCTCCATTAGTAAACCCTTGTCCACTCTCTCTTACTCTCCAACCACTGAAACCTAATAACCTCCTCCCCAACCATTAACAACCACCCACACACACGCATCCATAGGTATCCCCTTACCTATAACCTCTTCTTCCCCCTAACTCTAACCCCACTTAATCCCTTCAATCCCCTGACAACCCACCGATCTCTCTCTCTGTCTCTCTATATCTGTCCCAATGTCTCCCCATACAACTAACACCCCCCCTCCTCTCTCTCTCTCTCTCTCTCTCTCTCTCTCTCTCTCTCTCTCTCTCTCGCACACACATATAGACACATCCTTGTGTCTCTCCCTAACACTAACACCCCGCCTCCTTTTCTCTCTCTCACTCCTCAACTCATCCAACTACACCTAACCGACACCCCCATATCTATTTTCGAACCCTCTCTCTTCTCTCTCTCTCTCACACACACACAGACACACAAACACACATCCCTATTTTGATGTAAAATTTCCATTCTATGCCCCAGGTATGGATTCAACAGGTGTCCTTGAAAGCATGTAGGAGGTGGGATTAAAAATATATGATGATGGTTTGTGTTTGATTGGCATCACAGAAAATAAAGGATACCCACAATAGGGTATGACATAGAAATGGAAAGAAGTATTAATTGATATTTGTTTTAATGTGACTGTAGATCTTCCCCTATTGAAAAAATACTTGTTGCAAACTATTATTCCATGTGTAGATGTTGAGAATTCTGTTACATGTTTTGAGGTGTTGAACTTGAATTATTTCCCATCATTGTCAAGCAATAAATATGATGTGTTTTTGTTTTCATCAGGGAGAAATGAGTTGTCAATCTCTGTGTGGAAAGGAATTGATCATAGGATCTCATATCATTCGTGAGACTATAAATTCAAAAGAAGGTTGTTTCCATATTAATTTATCCTGTTCATCCAAGATATGTGAGCATTTGCCTAATGAAATGCAGGAGGAAATGGCTAAAGAAATGAAGAACATGGAGACCTTGCATAAGAACTGGGAAATCAATTGTGGCACATGATTTAATTGTGGCAAGAAGGAAGTATGAGGTAACAAAATCCCATGTGAACAGACTTAATAGTAAAATCAAAATGAAACTGATACGCTGGATAAGAAAGATGATATTCTCAAAGTATATGAACTCCCATCGAAATGGAAGGTCCTTATGGTACTAGATACGAAACACAGTTGGTAATCTCTCGGAACATCAATCCCACATTGTGATTGACAACAACCCAAATCCAAAGGGAATCCCTAAACATCATGCAACAACAACAGAATTGATATAAGGCCAAGCAATAGGGGTGCATTCTAGAGAGACATCCAAACATACTAATCAAAAGTTGGTTTTATTAGCAATGAACATGGACCCTAAGGAAGAGAAAAATGTGTCTAACAGCTCAAGTTTCACATAAACCTAGCATTTTCCACTTTATCCAAAGGAAGAGTGTCAGGATGAAAGCAACTGTAAACCATCTCATCATGAATATTATCGCACAATTATGTTCTGTAAAACTCAAAAGGATATAAGTTGTTCACATATACCTATATATTTAGCATTCTTCATATAAGACAATGTAATGAAAAACTCTTCCTTGGATAATTCCCTATCTAAACTATCCCTATCACCATAATAAACCTTTTAGGAGACAATGCCATTATGTCATTAACCATGTAATGGAACATGTTTATGTTTAGAAACAAGTGGCCAACCTACTACTCCTTTATTACAAAATATATATATTCACACTGCGAATGTTTTGAATATTACGCCATAAACATAAATTTATAAAACAAGATCCATAATAGTACTTGTCCAATCAAAGTTAAACTATAATAAATCACACATAATTTTCATCTCTTCCAAAGTTGTTCCTTGAGGTGATTCATCAAATTCCATTGTACATTAACAAAATGATAAAATAATGTGCAGGACATACCTAATGTGCAAGATATAATCATAACCATTATTTTGAATCAACCTTATACTCGGATACTTTTAGGTTTGATGTGCATCCCATATATTCGTTAGATGAAATACATCATGCCAAACACCAATTTCATTTATGTAGACCACACAGGTGCATCACTTAGGTGTGTCAACTTCATGCATCCTTTAAAATTTTGTTAGGTTGTTATGTGGGTAAGGTTCTTTTGTATTCCACTTAGCTGGACCAGTTTCTTAGCTATGATGGGTGCTTATGTGTGTTAGGTATGTTCCGTCTTTGTGAATACAATTTAACATTGTATATGCAATTGGATCGTGGTAAAAAAAAATGTACATTTTTGTCATTACGTAATATTGTAATTGTGCATTATTCTCAAATTTATAACTGATATATCCATGCAATCGTAAAATATATCAAAAATTGGGAACATTACACATAGAAACATTCTTGGCCAAACATGTATAATCACACTTGAAACACTGAACCATGAAGATCTCAAGAGCCTTGATATGAAATATTTTTTATATCATGAAAGTTATAATACAAAAATAGAAGGCCCTTATCTCGCTTGTTAATGTACATGTATCAAAGACATCATTGATGTACATGCAAACAAAAATACATCTGTCCTAGACCACAATCCTATATTCTAACTTCCTCTTGTACAGAAAATACATTTCTGTCCTGGACTAACACATAAAAACTCTAAATTTCTCTTGTTTTTTATCGACCCTAATGCTTGTTGCTTTTTTCCACTACCATTGTGCATCTCTGGCGATTGAAAATCAATGACAATATTTCTTGATCATGTAACTGAACTAGTACTGTCTAGTAATAACAAAGTTTGAAATTTTAAAATATGACTCAATTGTACATAAAACAAACACTCACTGCATCCATCCAAGGTATAGATGCCTCTGGTGTCCTCCTCTATGCAGAGAGTCTCTCTACAATGCTTCTCCGCGAATAAAAAAAACTATGTCAATTATCTCAACAATTATCAACATGTACATGAATGAGAAAGTACTAACCAATTATGTAAATAATGAACATCTCATCGAAAAAATGTGTTCCTGAGAATGAGACTGGGTTTGTTCAGCAGCAAGAGGATCTGTAGGTTGAACATCAACCTCAGTCACATGCACTAATGTACCAAGGTGTGGCTACATTCACCAAATGATAAAATAGTTAGACATCATACATGTCCATAGAGAATACAAATGAACTGTACAATTACAAATATTTAAGTAGATTTACCTCTGTGTGACTAATCTGTACTTTAGATGCATCATTGACTGCAACATCAACAACCTCAATAAGGTTTGGCAAGGATGACTCTACATCCTAATCCTGTAAACATGTGAAAATAAAATTATGAAAAAAATAGTTGTGAAGTGAAATCAAAGATAACCAACAACTTCCATTGGAAGTGTGTACATTACTGTGGAATGACTAGAATTATAATCATAGACACCCACTCTTTTTAAGGAAGAGGGTTATCTGGTGTAGAAAACACACTTATCTACGTTTGGACTATGGGGAGATCCAAATCAAAGGGGTGGTGCAAGAATTTGCGATGATGCTTGAATTCATAAAGTGTTACCATAGTTAGATATGGAATTGAATGGATGGAATAATATGTACTGAATAACTAACATGTTGTAATATATTTACCCCTTCCTTGGACATATCTCCCCCATGGGAGGGACCTCTTCCAGCAATTTCTTTCACCTCTGTGGATCCATATAACATCTACAAGTTTAAAAATGATAAATATTAGCAATCTATAAAGGAGTATCCAGTAATAAACTTAAATAATTTGACCAATATTCAATCATTAACCATGTACTTACATTCTTGAGGTAATCATAAAATCCACCTAGGGGTAATTTTCTAAGATCAATGTCTCTAGCATCTGGTTCAAGATGGGGTTCTTGCAAATTCAAAAATTGTAAATATTATACCATTTAACAAATCAATCAAGACTAACACATGTATTAAAAAAATGACACATGTTGAAATATTAGCTCAGTGTTGGTTGTTTGAGCCTCGGATACAACCACACCGGGTGCACTACCACCTCCCTTAGAGGCATCAAGCTTTTGTAAGAGTAAAAATTGCATATATTAAGAATATTTTAATATGTGTACAATATGGAAAAATTAAAAATTGAACAACAATAGATTTTTAACAATGTCCTTACCTGACCACCATTCATTGTAGAGGTATAATGTGTTGGTCCATGACCATTACAAGATTGTCCACATGTTTTGCACATGTGTGATTCGCTGGTGCACATGGTATGTCAGTCTATCCACACCAATAGATGGTCCTCTACCACCAAAAACTAGTGGTTGTACTCCATAAGAGGAAGACAATCCTGCCTGGTCAATATTTGTGGTGTGTCGAGAAGCCATCTTAGCTAGAGTAAGAAATGCCTCCCATGTCTAGGTAACTATATCATCTGCAAGAGGGATGTCTAGCCTCAATAGTTGGGCACAGGGTGGAGGTATATTTTGATTGGAATATCTATGCCTAGAATTGGGTCAGTTTTGGGGCATCCCCCTACCAACATCATGGAACCCCAAAATGTCAAAATAGTTGACATGTTTTCCTATCACAAACTCTGCATACAATTTCTGGAGGAAGTACAATGGTACTTCCCTGTTGTTGTGCGGGGGAGTATCAAAAACCATGTACCATCTGTTCATCCAATGCTCTCTAATGGGTTGACAGATGCATCACCCAATCCAAATATGTGTCCTGCTACTCTCCAGAATGTCATTCATCCCATGAACTATGAATAATGTATATATGTGTTCTTTTGTTATTTTTAGCGTCTTGGTCTCGTTATAGCTCAAACCATCAACATATTTTCGTCTTTTGGTTTTCTTGTAGGATTCTATCCTATACAAAGCATCATTCAATCTAGAGATTGTATCAACTATTGTCAGCAAAGATGCTGACAAGGAGCAATGGAGCTCATCTCCACCCCTCTAGGAAGAACCAATCTCTCTAATATGACCAATAACTATCAATATCTCTACATTGTGGTCCATAGTAGCCATTGCAATCATAAATACAAATAAAATACCATTAGAAAAATAAACGTGTTGTATAATGACATCTCTAAGCAATGAAAAATGTAAAACTAATGTACGACAAATAACAATAGAAACTAAATTTATAATTTAAATTTTAAAATTCATTTTAAATTTTACAGTAAAGAATAAACATTTAACATTTTAAATTTTAAATTTATGTCCTAAATTCAAGTATTAATTCCAATTTCCATATGCATGTGTACATAAAATGTCATATGTGCATATGTTGATTGGGAAGCTCCTCTAGCTTATTTTAAGGCCTGGATTATGAAGTTTCATCGAAATTGTGAGGTGCCGACTAATTCCCTTGCAAGAACAACTCTCAAATTGCGGGTAGAGGCAAGGGCTAGAACCTAGAAGAGGCAACAAAATGTGTTATTGATGAATAAAATCCCAGTATAGGCGAGGAATTTGTTAGATATGTAATTATTTTTTGTAGCGTGATTTTTTTGGACTCCAAAGTCCATTTAGAAGATCTTCGTTTATATGTAATTTGGGCCATGTATGGATTCCACTTGATGTTATTTTAGTTGTATGCACTCTTTCTATATACCCATGAGAGACTTTGCATAATTGTGTATAGTGGCTTTTATGGTTGCAAGGTTTCCACTGGATTCTATCATGTATGCTAGTATGTGATTGGCATGTAATCAAATGCATCAACCTCCCTATGTATCTTGATGTTCGTAGAGCCCATTGTTGAACTGTGTTTCCTTTACCCTAACCAAAAAGTACCCTTCAATCAGGAGGAAATATTTCTTAAGCATGGAAAGCTTATATACCTTATTTTAATACTTGGATTAGGAAGTTTCATCAAAACTATAAGGTGTCTATTGATGTTCTTGGACGACCAACTTCAATATTTCGAATACAGGCAATGGATTTACCATGTTTGTTTATGTATTTTAGGGACGATATGAATTCTTCTTAAAAAAAAATTAGTTGTATGTAACCTCGCAATATAATTGGCAAACTTTGCATATTTGTTAATTTTGGTTTGGATTCACAAGGATGCTCGTGAATATACATATGCAATAGTGAAGATGATTTTTTTATGAGTTAATTGGGGTTTTGGTTTACATTGGGCATGTAAATTACTTCTGAAAACTTGCAATATACTTGAAAAACTTTGCATATTTGTGAAATTGGTATGGATTCACAAGGATGCTTGTGAATATGCATACACAAATAGTGAAATTGATTTGTTTTTTATGAGTAAATTGGAGTTTTGGTTTCCAATGGGCATGTGAATTTTGGTATGAATTCGCAAGGATGCTTGTGAATATACATATGGAAATAGTCAAAATGATTTGTTTTTTATGATTAATTTGGGGCTTTGGTTTCCATTGGGCATGTAAATTCCTTTATGGTCATATAAATTAAAAAAATGGTTTAAATTCAAATGAGGGCATAGAAATTATTGAATATAGGGAAATTAGCATGAGAGGATTTGAAGAAAATACCTCACAAGGAAAATATTGATCCCAAGGTGGAGTGTTTTGGCCTTTTATCACCCAAAACATGTTCACCCTAGCTCATTTTGCTTCGCTCAAACTCGTTCTAGTGCGTTGTTGTGGCGAAAATGATGGGCTCAACCTGCTTTAACCATAAAACAAGTTTTACTAAACGTGTGCACAAGTTTGTTAGCTAAAACAAGAGCACGTTTTTGTTCATTACAATGCATGTGCATTGAGTTTAACTATCCTAATTGGGATATATGTTGGCAACCTTGGGACTAGGCTTGGAAGGGTCGGGATTGCTTGGGATGATTTATATTTTATGGATCAAGAGTGATTCACTTCACTCTACCGTTGCATCTAAAAGGTCCCTCAACTTTGTGCACTCACCCATAAGATCACCAACATCACAGGTATATCAAACATGATATTTTTAATTCAAAACCAAAGTTATGCTACTACATAATTGTTCTCTGTACTATGCCCAAATTCCTCAATGTAAATTATGAGAAAAAGGGGTAAATATTTTTTTCTTTTACTATATCTAAACAATTCAACTATGTTAATCTCTTTTAGTATAAAGCGTAGCCTATTCCATTTATTCAACAAAAATTTATAGAATAATTCCACTAAGTTCTACAAGATGTAATAAACAACCTTGTATATGAAATATAAGTTTTCTTACCATAATCCTTATTCTACTATGATCTTTAATAAGGTCCTTTTTATAAGTATCTTTGGTTAGCTATCAAATATAGAATCACAATAATATTAATTGATCAAAGCATGCCACAATATTTCTTTCTTATTTTTTCTTTTTTAATCTCATACCTAAAAATAAGTATAGAAATGCACAATTTTATGAAATAAGCACTTATCACAAAATGTACATGCTCACATCTAGTAGCCAATGACATAGCATATTCTACTTATATTTATAATTTAAGAATCATGACATCTATTAGCTTAAATATTCTTTTGATAGTAACATTTAGTTACTATTATCATACTTTTAAAAAGTAACCTCTTGACAAATATATTCTTTAATCTTTCTCGACATTCAATTTTTATAATTAGCTTTTAAAAATTAGCGGTGTTGTAGCCCAAGGAAGTAATCTAGTTTTACATAGAGGTGCTCGCACGAAGTTGGTTCCACATTTTAGTGCCACTTAAGAAATCAGAAATGCACTTTCAAAGTGTAAATCGACAACGCATATGTGTTATTGATGGTACGTCCAGAAAAACTCGATCCCAAAGATGAGGCTAAGTTTATTAAGATAGTATCGCATATGTGTTTTTTAAAAGTTAAACATCGCATATGCGATATGGAAAACAAAACAAAAAAAAAACAGAGGATGTTGGCCTCACTTTGTCATTTGCATAATGAGCATTTTGAGAGAGCGATAAACCACACCATGGATTTGCGTTTGAGAATTTGGAGGTCAATTTGGAGGTGGCTTGGCTCCAATGGCAGGTAACTACTCATATCAATTACAACTTTTTTTAATTTTTTATTGTTTTTTTTTAATTTCATAGTTTTTATATTTGTTTAAAACAAATTTAATAAAAAAATTTGAATTAAATCAAACAATGATAAATTAAAATTTGTATTTTGTTGTTTAAATATTAACAGATAACATAAATGAGCAAGATACTGTGGAAAATGAACCCACTAATAACCAAGAACCAAACCCACACATGAACCCAAACACGAACCCAAACCCAAACCTGTAGGGGGAAGAATACCAGAACTCACAGATTTTGGCGTGTTTGGGTGCATTGAGGCGCCTTAGCTCATGTTTTAGAGGGGGGATCATTTGAGACAATATTTAGTCGAGACATTCAACACCATAACAGACACAATTTCCAATGCCCAAGGAGATCTGTACAACATTATCTCATACAGAGAATCTAGGAGGCAATACTATCCCAATGGTTTCAGTTATAAAGACATCAAAAACCTAAAGAATACAAAAGACCAATTGTTTTCATTATTCCCGGACCCTAGCACCAGATTGGTTCCACCCACTAGTCGAGTAGACAATTCCATAGGCTGGTGCGTGGAACCAAATATAAAGGCCAATTGAATGGATCACTGGTATATGGTCTTCGATGAGGACCCTCATGGGAATAGGGACATCGCATTTTATTTCCTCAGGAAGTTGTATGTAGAATTCATCCTAAGTAAACATGTTAACTATTTCGATATTTTAGGCTTCCAAGGTGTTGGTCATGGGATGCCCCAAGATAGGGAAGGCGGCAAGACGGATCCTAATCGTGTGCCATGCCCTCCACGCACACCAAAATCCCCTTGGGTATATCTGCCTGCGGGTCCTGTGATTGAGGATACACAGGAGGCCTTATTTAACTTGGAAGATACATTGCTTCAACATGGGATTGATGTCAAGGGAAATGTAGGCCAAGGGGTTAACACTTCTAAGGTCGTCCCATCGCACAGTAAGGATCCATATATATATCGCACTAGAGACATAGAGCGTTCAGAGCGTCATGTTACTCAACAGCCTTACACAGCGTGTGGAGGCATATGCTATGGCCCTGCTTCAAAGTTTTGGGATGATGGATTACTTCGATTTGTAAGTAAAACTCATTATTTTCATAAATTATATTCTGTTTTATATCACAATTTTCAATTGTTTCGCAATTTTTTTATATTTAATTATCTAACAAATTATGTGAACAAATATACACCTGGTATCCCATGGCACCCCTGATTCTCATAGTTCGCCGATTAATGTTGAGAAAATTGATGCTACTGTCAATAGTGCATATGGGTTTGGTTCTTCATCATTAGCTGTAAGAACTATACTTTTTAATTTGCCAACGTTATTTACATATTTATAGTAGAGATTGTAACATTCAATACATCCTAATAGGGATACAATATGTTTTATGCAGGGTGATCAAGATGAGTACATTGAATCCTAGCCTAGTCCCTCTCATGTAGAGGTAGATTCCCAAACGCAGGTATTATTTTAAATATGCTTTTAATTATGCCTTTAAATATACTTTCAATTATGTTTCGCTTTCTTTGAAAAAATCATTTGTCATCCATCATGTATATGTCGTGTTTTCTTTGTATTAGATGACATTGACATATTTTACTTTATGCAGGCATCTATTGAACCATTGGTGCTTGAAGAGCACTAAAGGGAGGTTGTTGGTGACCCACCTCTTCCCCACCTCCAGGTACATGTATGTTTCGCTTTCTTTGAAAACATCATTTTCCATCCATGTAGTATATATGTCTATGATTCTTTTTATTATTTGAATTTGACATATGTTATTTTATGTAGGCTTCTAGTGAGGCACTGATGATTCAAGAGCACTAGATCGATGACGCACCTTTGACGAGCCAGCAGGTATGTTTATGTATCACTTTCTTTTAATTGTCATTTTAATGATTCAATGTGTACTTTTTTAATTTTTTGAAATTGTCTAATTGTATCTTTATCCTTTTGTACATAGGAACGTGAGTTTGATGAATATGTCCAAAAAGCGAACTTCTTCACTAATGCAAGTAGAATTCATTTTCTCTCGTTGCTAGTTAATCGATTCATTGGTTACATACCTCCTCACATCCCTCGGGTATATTTATATATTGCAACTCTTTCTTATATTTCCTTTTGTACATGCAAGTATCTTTTTCCTTGTTTCCCCCATTGATATATCTCTTTTTTTTGTATTATCTGACATTAACATATGTTACTTTATGTAGGAATCTATTGAGTCAATGGTGCTTGAAGAGCACCAAAGTGAGCTTGTTGTCGACCCACCTCTGACGAGCTAGCAGGTACATTTATGTATTGCTTTCTTTGTACATCTATGTATCGCTTTCTCTGATTTGGTGCTTTCTCTTTGTATGTTTTTTTACGTTTATGTATCGCTTTGACATATGTTAATTTATGCAGGAATCTATTGAGCCAATGGTGCTTGAAGAGCACCAAAGCGAGGTTATTGTTTACCCACCTTTGACAAGCCAGCAGGCACGTTTATGTATCGCTTTCTTTGTACATTTATGTATCGCTTTCTCCGATTTGGTGATTTATCTTTGTATGTTTTTGTACATTTATGTATCGCTTCCACATATGTTACTTTATGCAGGAATATTTTGAACCAGTGGTGCTTGAAGAGCACCAAAGCGAGGTTGTTATCGACCCACCTCTTCCCCCCTGCTAAGTACATGTATGTTTCATTTTCTTTGAAAACATCATTTTTCATCCATGTAGTATATATGTCTCTGATTCTTTTTATTATATGCAATTGAAATATGTTACTTTATGTAGGCTTCTAGTGAGGCATCAGTGCTTGAAGAGCACCAAATTCGTGACCCACTTCTGACAAGCCAGTAGGTACGTTTATGTATCGCTTTATTTGTATGTTTATGTATTGCTTTCTCTGATTTGGTGCTTGAAGAGCACCAAATCGGTGACCCACCTCTAATGTACATGTATATTTGTTGACATTGGCATATATATGTTTTTTATGCAGCTTGATAGTGAGCAAGTGGTGCTTGAAGAGCACCCAATCGGGGTCCCTGGTAGTGAGGCAGCATGACCCACCATTACTTACTCACGTACAGTAAGTAAAAATGTTATATTGGTTTGGAATTTGAACAAATGTACATAGAATTTTTATAGGTTGGTAAACTAACTTACAAATTTTTGTTTTTTTGCAGTCTCCACTGATGCAACCTATCCCTCTTGTTCAGCATTGGGAATCACCAGTGAGCAGTCAAAAAAGAAATCTAGACTTCTCCGAAGACATTGGAAGTGGCAGCGAAAGGGGGGATAACTAGAATAAATGTATAGGGGGGATACATAGATGTAACTTTTTGTTTTTATATAGACATATGTATAGTTTGATCCACTATTTTTTATTATGGCAACGTGGCATGCCAATTTGTAACATTATTTGTATACATATATAATATAAAGCAAGGTTCAAATTTATACATATATGGTTGAATTGATATTGGAACATGATATGGTTGACTTGATCGTGGAACATTATATGTGTGGTTCAGCTATGTGATATAATGATATGTGTGGTTCACATGTGTGCTAGTATGAATTTTCAATACTTAAAGGAAGAATTTATGACTCATCAACTTCTTAACATCATAACCATACCATACACTACATAAATTACATACACTAACATCATAACACTAAATTTACATGTGTTTCTACTTCTACGTCATGCATACATCTGTAATATACCATATCATACCCTATGATACTAACATCATACCATACTAACATACAATAACATACCCTACAATACCCTATGATACTAATATCACACCATATTAACATACCATACAATACTAATATACCATACCATACCCTAGAATACTAACATCATACCCTACAATACCCTATAATAACATAACATGTACCATAACATCATACCCTACAATACCCTAGTTCCATCTTATAACTTGTCAACCCTAGTGATATCATGCAAATTAGTGTTCATATAACCCTAGTTGGTTTTCAATATGTACATGTCCATGTGTTGCTAGTTCCATCTCATAACTTCTAAAGAGGTCACTAAACCCTATTTCCATCTCATAACTTGTCAACCCTAGTGATAGCATGCAAATTGGTTTTCATGAAACCCTAGTTGGTTTTCAATATGTACATGTCCATTTGTTTCTAGTTCCATATCATAACTTGTAAAAAGGTCACTAACCCCTATTTCTATCTCATAACTTGTCAACCCTAGTGATAGCATGCAAATTGGTGTTCATGAAACCATATTAGGTTTTCAATATGTACATGTCCATGTGTTTCTATTTCCATCTCATAACTTTTAAAGAGGTCACTAAACCATAGTTCCATCTCATAACTTGTCAACCCTAGTGATAGCATGCAATTTGGTGTTCATGAAACCCTAGTTGGTTTTCAATATGTACATGTACATGTGTTTCTAGTTCCATCTAATAACTTGTAAAGAGGTCATTAAACCATAGTTCCATGTCATAACTTGTCTACCCTAGTGATAGCATTCAAATTGGTGTTCATGAAACCCTTGTTGGTTTTCAATATGTACATGTCCATGTGTTTCTAGTTACATCTCATAACTTGTAAAGAGGTCACTAAACCATAGTTCTATGTCATAACTTGTCAACCCTATTGATATCATTCAAATTGGTGTTCATGAAACCCTAGTTGGTTTTCAATATATACATGTCCATGTGTTTCTAGTTCCATCTCATAACTTGTATAGAGGTCACTAAACCATGGTTCCATCTCATAACTTGTCAACCCTGGTGATAACATCCAATTTTGTGTTCTTGAAACCCTAGTTGTTTTCCAATTTGTACATGTCCATGTGTTTCTAGTTCCATCTCATAACTTGTAAAGAAGTCACTAAACCCTAGTTCCATCTCATAACTTGTCAACCCTAGTCATAGCATGCAATTTGGTGTTCATGAAACCCTAGCTGGTTTTCAATATGTACATGTCCATGTGTTTCTAGTTCCATCTCATAACTTGTAAAGACATCACTAAACCCTAGTTCCATCTCATAACTTGTCAACCCTAATGATAACATGCAATTTGGTGTTCATGAAACCCTAGTTATTTTCCAATTTGTACATGTCCATGTGTTTCTAGTTCCATCTCATAACTTGTCCACCCTAGTGATAGCATTCAATTTGGTGTTCATGAAACCCTAGTTGGTTTTCAATATGTACATATCCATGTGTTTCTAGTTCCATATCATAACTTGTAAAGAGGTCACTAAACCCTAGTTTCATCTAATAACTTGTCAACCCTAGTGATAGTATGCAAATTGGTGTTCATGAAACCATATTTTGTTTTTAATATGTACATGTCCATGTGTTTCTAGTTTCATCTCATAACTTATAAAGAGTTCACTAAACCATAGTTCCATCTCATAACTTGTCAACCCTAGTGATAGCATGCAATTTGGTGTTCATGAAACCCTAGTTGGTTTTCAATATGTACATGTACATGTGTTTCTAGTTCCATCTGATAACTTGTAAAGAGGTCACTAAACCATACTTCGATGTAATAACTTGTCAACCCTAGTGATAGCATTCAAATTAGTGTTCATGAAACCATAGTTGGTTTTCAATATGTACATGTCCATGTGTTTCTAGTTCCATCTCATAACTTGTAAAGAGGTCACTAAACCATAGTTCCATGTCATAATTTGTTAACCCTAGTGATAGCATTCAAATTGGTGTTCATGAAACCCTAGTTGGTTTTCAAAATATACATGTCCATGTGTTTCTAGTTCCATCTCATAACTTGTAAAGAGGTCACTAAACCATGGTTTCATCTCATAACTTGTCAACCCTGGTGATCATAAAACCCTAGTTGGTTTTTAATATGTATATGTACATGTGTTTCTAGTTCCATCTCATAACTTGTAAAGAAGTCACTAAACCATAGTTCCATGTCATAACTTGTCAACCCTAGTGATAGCATTCAAATTATTGTTCATGAAACCATAGTTGGTTTTCAATATATACATGTCCATGTGTTTCTAGTTCCATCTCATAACTTGTAAAGAGGTCACTAAACCATGGTTTCATCTCATAACTTGTCAACCCTGGTGATAGCATGCAATTTGGTGTTCATAAAACCCTAGTTGGTTTTCAATATATACATGTACATGTGTTTCTAGTTCCATCTCATAACTTGTAAAGAAGTCACTAAACCATAGTTCCATGTCATAACTTGTCAACCCTGGTGATAGCATGCAATTTGGTGTTCATGAAACCATAGTTGGTTTTCAATATGTATATGTACATGTGTTTCTAGTTCCATCTCATAACTTGTCAACCCTGGTGATAGCATGCAATTTGGTGTTCATGAAACCATAGTTGGTTTTCAATATGTATATGTACATGTGTTTCTAGTTCCATCTCATAACTTGTAAAGAAGTCACTAAACCATAGTTCCATCTCATAACTTCTCAACCCTAGTGATATCATGAAATTTGGTGTTCATGAAACCCTAGTTGGTTTTCAATATGTACATGTACATTTGTTTCTAGTTCCATCTCATAATTTGTAAAAAGGTCACTAAACCATAGTTCCATGTCATAACTTGTCAACCCTAGTGATATCATTCAAATTGGTGTTCATGAAACCCTAGTTGGTTTTCAATATGTACATGTCCATGTGTTTCTAGTTCCATCTCATAACTTGTCAACCCTAGTGATGGCATGAAATTTGGTGTTCATGAAACCCTAGTTGTTTTCCAATTTGTACATGTCCATGTGTTTCTAGTTCCATCTCATAACTTGTAAAGAGGTCACTAAACCCTAGTTCTATCTCTTAACTTGTCAACCCTGGTGATAGTATGCAATTTGGTGTTCATGAAACCCTAGTTGGTTTTCAATACGTCCATGTCCATGTGTTTCTAGTTCCATCTCATAACTTATAAATAGGTCACTAAACCATAGTTCCATCTCATAACTTGTCAACCCTAGTGATAACATGTAATTTGGTGTTCATGAAACCCTAGATGTTTTCCAATTTGTACATGTCCATGTGTTTCTAGTTGCATCTCATAACTTGTAAAGAGGTCACTAAACCCTAGTTACATCTCATAACTTATCAAACCTAGTGATATCATGCAATTTGGTGTTCATAAAACCCTAGTTGGTTTTCAATATGTGCAGGTCCATGTGTTTCTAGTTACATATCATAACTTGTAAAGAGGTCACTAAACCTTAGTTCCATATCATAACTTGTCAACCCTAGTGATAGCATGCAGGTTGGTGTTCATGAAACCCTAGTTGGTTTCCAATTTATACATATACATGTGTTTCTAGTTCCATCTCATAACTTGTAAGAGGCACGATCAAGGGTTTTGCAGAGTTGACCCACCAATGCAAGAATTTCATTGAAGGAAACTGAGCAAAAACCTAGTTTACAAAATCAATGCACAATGAAGTCACTAGTCCTTAAAAACATGAGGGAGAGGGCCACCTAGAGGTAATCACATGCCAGGAGACCAACGGAGTCAATGGTTCTTCGATCTGACCTCCAGTTACCGAGTTATGTTCAGTTGAAAGTTGCATGAAAATGTCATTTAGGGGCACTTGGTGACTTCCGGTCCAAGAGTGAAAAAACAAATGGAGCAACAAAATTGCATGTCGTTGGCTCCTGCAAGTGTGTTGGGAAAGGATAATATGGGAACCCTACGAACACAACCATGGTCGAGATTTTTCATGCATTTACCCCCAAATGAAATAGTTGCAAGAGTTGACCCAACAATGTAATTAAATGTATATTAAACTAAAAACATAACAAAATGTAAATTTCAACAACTCGAGAACATGTTATTTTCTGATTTCTATTTGTTGGTGTCTAAAGACACCATTCTTGGCACCTCAATGTGCCATAGATGGTGTTTGCATCCTAGGCACACGAAAGGCTAGACATTAGTAACATTATAAGAAAAAAAAGAGAACCCAACGAAAATGTACAAACATGATTTATAGATAACTCACCTGAGGTTGTATGATCGTGTTTATAATGTCCAATATCCTCTGAATAATATTATGTCTATGAATGGTATCGGTCAATCAAAGGTTTATTACATTGGGAATAAAATAAGGCTAAATAATTGAAATTGTGCTTCAGCATTCACTTTAAAGGTTAAATAACGCACTTGACAATGCACTCAGACGAGTAGGCCATCTGGATCATCTCTGGTGCCGAGGGTGTCCATCAATCTTTCGTGCTCTATATGAGGAAGAAAGTATCATACATGTGACCTATTTTTGTGACCAAGTGTGCGTAGCTTGATGTTTATACCAACTACTAGGTTGGTGAAGTGGTATACAATAGCTCCTAGTCTATAATCTTGATATACATACCCACCCTTCCTTTTTTGTTGTGGTGCAAGTGTCAAGTACTCCCCTTTTATAACCATCGAGCCAGTTGGGAATTCAATATTTTCATCATTTGTAACAGGTTCGAGAATGGCTTATTTCCCCTCTAAGAAACATGCCAACCAATAGTCAGAACCCCATTATTATTTTTTGGGGAAACCACTGCATATATCTGACCTGTGAAAGGAAATAGGTCGAGTTAACAATACATTTTTTAAATAAGGTCTTGCATTTCTAATTTCTACATAAATTGAATTCTACATAGGTCGAGTAAACAATACATAAATGCATTTTCTTATTTAGGTACTACTCATGTACCTGCTTGTATGAGATCTGATATGTGATCATAGTCTATAGAAATATGTGTCTGATCATCTTCCATATGGTCTATTTCATTAACCCCATTGAAATTGATGCCAACTGTCACTTGATCCCATGTATCGACGGTATCTGTATGCTCACAATCATCCCATTCATCGATGCTTTAGGAACTACAAAAGAAATCCTTCAATCTTGTCCAAATTTGTATGGCCAAGTTGTCTAAGCTTCTAACTGAATGAAACTATTGAGTTCGATGCATTGTGTTCACCCGATGTGTTTTGGATCAGTCAACATTTGTCACCTCCCAGAATATTCTTCGCACCAGGTGTTTCTTTGTTGCGTGTTCTCCTATGACAGATGCACACCATTTCACCATAGATGCAGCGTCTCGAAGGCGAGCAACTGTAAATTTCATCTCTTCCCTTCGAAGGGCAGTGTTTATGCATGCACCAGCACCATCATGCTCTCCTTTGCCATGACCAGTTTCAAAGTAGTTCCATATATGTGGCACCTTATATTTTATGTGCAACAAACATAACCATTCAAATACACCTGCATTATTGAACTGTCCAGCACAACCATCTGACCAAATGAAATGACGATAAAATGGTATATCCATAGCTATCACATGATCATAGAATAATTTAAAGCAATGTTGCACGTAATGGATGTCATGGGTCCGTTCTTCACTTATGTAGAAGTGACTTTCTTTCAATATCACACGTTTCTCTTCATAGCTATCTGGCCCATGTCGATACGTGATATGCACCATTATGCTTGTTATAGTGGATTTCACCACTCCAGATGAATCACACTTTGTATAGCCTTCCCATGTCCCACTGCAGACTCCTTAGACCCTATGGACCACTTTTTGTCCTTTGATGTTTCCTTGATCATCCCTAAAAACATATGAAAAATGATATTGACGACTTTTAAACCTATAAGCGCGTATATATGTGGGTTTGACCACTAAAACCGCGTACATCGGGATGTGTGCATAATCCAAATCCTTTTGGAGTTTTCCTTGACATGGATCTGACTCATTTGACTCCTGGCCTTCCCTATGCCTTGAGATCGCTCAGATTCGACCTTTCATTACCCCTTTGAAAAGCTATATAAGGAACCCCTTGGTACATTGAAGGCATAAGAGAGAATTGAGAGCAAAGAAACTATAGTCCATTGTTGCTGAAACTTATGCTTGAGTCTGCATCCCTTTGTCCCTTGGAGCACTAATGTATTCTTCCCAAGCTTTCCTTTTGCTTGTGAGCTTGCTATCGAGAGATGGAGGATTGAAGTGGTGGAGGCCCAAGTGGAGGATTCAGTTTCTCCGGTTCACAGATGTGCCATCAGAGGTTGTATCTTGTAATCTCTGATTTATATTAATAGAAATATATTTTCTTGTCCAATAATGTGTGTTTGAATGAATATTTTATCCATGGGATTATGTCAAATGCTTGTACATTATTGATTATATATGCTAGAATAGATCTAACACCATGATATATAGAATGCTTCTAATGTTTACTTGTTGTTGAGGAAGTAACAGATCAATTCAAGATGAAGATTGGAAAGCTCAACGGGGATTTACTTCAACCATTCGGAATAAGGTACGAGGTATGATCCTTTAGTGTTAGACATTTAATTTCTATTGCATATTGGAAACGATTGATTTCTGGAGTCAAGCTGTCTATTGTGGTACCCCAAGCCATAGGAATTTCTGTCCGTAACAGAATTGGCGACTCCATTGGGGAGTTCCTAGTAATTGTCCTTTGGGGGTTGTTTTCTCGGCATTCAGTGAATTTGAATTGCTCTTTCTCTCTTGTTTCTGTGTTAGGTCTGGGGGCATGTATGCCTGGTAGAGTCTGATTGGTGTGAATTTTGTCTTAGCCTATCTGTTTGCCTTGATTTTATGCACCTTTCTTCATGTACGTGAGTTTTTTATTTACAGTCGCGTATACACGCGGTTTCCTCTGCAATTTCCGCGTATACACGTAGGTTTACCGTGAACAGTCGTGTATGCCCTTGATTTTTCCTTTTTGGGGAAGATAGTTGGTTTCCAGGTGAATTCTAATATTTGCTGAGTCTCCTTTGGCACTACCTGAGTCTGTTTAGACCTCTATTCCTGACCAAAAACGTTTTTTTTAGGCTAATTTTTTCTTTTTTAAGAAGGTTCTTGTCATGGCATTTTCGATTTTTTCTTTGAGATTAGTGCATTAGAGTTCTTTTACCTTAGTGATTTGCTTGAGTGTTGTTTGGGTGTGCTTGCATATTCTAGGGGTCGTAGGATCATTCTTTTGCTTTTTGCATCTCTGTTATTTTCGAAAAATCCAAAAACATTTGCTTATCATCATGCATTGCATTTTGCACTTTGCATTGTACTTGCACTAGATTTTCTTTGGAGTGACTAGTTAGGACTTCATATAGGAAAATTTGCATTTATCATTTGAAGAAGAATTATGCATTTCACATAGTAGCATACCCTGTTTTTATGGACACAATGAATTCGCATTGATTGTTAGGTGTGCATTTTACTTCCTGTTGTGTCATAACACCATTAGTTGCACGATCATATCATTTTTTTTTAGCAATAAAGCCAACTAAAATCAACGCTAAATAAAATGAATTACACTCTTTTCTTTTCTAGGGTGCACCAACAAGCTTAGGTTTTAGGATCTTGGAATAGTTCATTGTAAGTCAATTCTCCAAGATCACTAAACAACAACATGTATGTGTCTGTCCAGGTGAGTGTGTGAAATCCTTGGTATAACCAGTGTTTCTCAGGATCCTCCTCTCAAAAGGGACTTAAGCACGAGGAAGTGTGAGTGGTTATTGATTGGGATGACCCCTAGTCATAACTGAGTAGCACCAGAGATATTTCCAGGATTGTATTCGTATCTGGGGGCTCTTTCGAGAGTTTCGGGCTTTGCTACCCTGCCCATACGATCAATCCCACCTGCGACTATCCGCCTAAGCATTGATTATATTGAGGTGACCTTAGTGGCCTTACCTAGGATATCGAGGGGGTGCTTTGCAGGGGTTATTCTGCAGGTGTCCCAGCCAGGTTGGGTCGGACAGCACAGTCTCTTTACGCGTTGAAGCTGAGGGCCACAATAATTGGTTACATACTCCGCTTGTTGTGTATGGGAGTCTCAAGCCTCTCCTAGGCGAGACATACCTGCTTCATTCGAGAGCTCACTTATCCAGCCCTTGTTTGCTTTCATTTGGCTTTAGATTTTATTAGTGATTTCTCTATGCACGATAGTTGGCCTAGGGTTTACGTAAATAGAGAGTCTTTGCTATTTTTTGAGTCATTGTGGATTCGAGTGCGGTTCCTCACCATTCTCGTCATTTAGCAGCACTTCTGCCTTCTACTTCTCCTCCTCCTTTGGGAGAGAGACCTAGACCGTCCAGGCGGACTATTTCACACATTGATTCACACACCATGGGAGACCGTTTAGAGGATATTCCTGAACCACCTCCTCCCATTCATGTAGACAATGGGGAATTTACTCCTACTTATGATCCTTCACCCGACTTAGCTAAGTTAGGTCCTTTGATTTCTTATTTAGGAACCTTGCATGATAGGCCTACTCACACCAGGTCTGATTCCCCATTGACGTGTTACCGGTATGGAATGCCGGAGGACACCGAGACTCATTTTGAACCTGCCAGCACTAGCTATGGTAGTTATGCTACGTCTGGTTTCCCTACACATGATTTGACATTTCATGTCGAATCCGATTTCGAGCCTAACACTATGCTTGGGGGCACTCTCATTCCTTACCATGCAGAGAGGTTTGGGAGCACTAGTCACATTGCACCTTCCGTCCCAGTGGTAGAAGCTACATCATATCTCCCTCCTAGGTCTAGGGTTAGTGATCTGATTAGGATACCAGATCCGAGACGAGTAATGATAGGCAGTAGTACATATATTATTACTCAGGCTCCTTCATCCTTAGTCCCTAGTTCTTCAAATGTACATCCTCCACCTTATTCACATGGTCCTTCGAGCCAGTATATGGCTACAAGTCAGGTCCATATTGCGGTTACTAGACTGATTGTGTCTCAATTTTACTTACCGCCCACTGCTTCAGGAGGCTATGTTCATGCTTCTAGAGGTCATCTTGCTACTTACGGAGCGGATCTTCCTACCTACGGAGTGTCTCATAGGAAATCGCATGCAATGACCTATGGACCTTATTATGGGACGTAGCATGGACATGTTTCTTCACCTTATGGAGGCGGGTATCAACAACCTACTTACTCTCCTAATTATGGCATTGTAGCTCCTACTAGTCAGGGTCCACCATACTATGGTACTTCCACGCCACCCTATATGGGTCAGACAGGAGGAGGACACTATGGCCAAGGCCATGGTGGTAATCAACCCTATATGAACTAGGGAGCGGTCCATTGACCTCATCATCCTAGGCTCCATTTCCTTGCAACACTTAATCTTCCTGACTTATCGAGACTAACAAATGATCCTGTGTCTCATGACCCCGCTTGGCCGGCTGTCCCTACCAAGCTTCCTTCGTACATACCTAAGTTCGAAGGCAAACTGGGAGAGGATCCAAACGAACACGTTACTACGTTTCACCTTTGGTGCTCTTCGAATTCATTACATCAGGACTCAGTCCATTTGAGACTATTTCAATGCGCCCTCACAGGGCCTACTACGAAATGGTATATAGAGTTACCTAAGGGAGCTTTCTCTTTGTTTGACGACCTTGTGATGACTTTTCTTAATCACTTCCAGCTACCAATGTGCTATGACGTTGGTACTGAACTCTTGTCGACATTTCGGCAAGATAAAGCCACACATATTTCTGATCATATTCAAGAGTGGCGTAGACAGAAGAGATTAATTAAATCTTTTATACTGCCGGAATTCCTCCTTGAGTGGTTCCTCAAGTCGTTATTGCCATATATAGCGAAGGATGTTTCCACATCCGGAGTGCAGAATGAGGAACAAGCGATTTTTAGGGCGTAGGAACTGGAATTGATCTATGCTCAGTCCGGTTTGTTGTATGAGATTATTCCCAATGCTCCTCGTTCCAGTTTCGATCCCAAAGTCAAACCTGGACCACATGCCGATGGAATTGTGGGTTGTGCAATTGCGAAACCTGCAGATTTGGTTGCAAAACAAGTTATTCAATTGTCACTCAACCAATATGCTTCGGGACAAGCTACAGCTTCGTCTCAACCCACCCAAACGGCAAATGTACTTTATGTGCAATCGTCGGACCAGAAGGGTAACCAGCAGCCCGGACGGAATAGAAAAAAGGGTAAAAATAATAATCGAAAGGGTGGGAATAAGAATGAGAATGCTAAAAATAGTGACAAGAACGGTAGAAATGCTGGGGGGGCCAAGAAAGCAAAATGTAAGGTTAAGTTCCCTTGCAAGCGATGTAAGGACGACCACCTCGCTTACTTGTGCCCTCGTATTTAAGAAGCTTCGAGATTCTTAGCACAAGGCCCAGCTGTGCTAACTAACCCTTTACCGCATAATCAAAATATGAACTCGAAGTCCCATGACCAGTCTAGTGATGATGATCCACCGGAGGGTAGTGGTCGTGGGTGCATTAACATGGTCCGTGTTGCGAAAGTTGTGACTCGTGCAAAAGATTATAGTTCATCACAACCCAGCCTAGGCAAAGAGCCTGATCCACCAGGGTCCCCTTTGCACATTGAGAAACCTACGGATAAACCTAAGGCTGCACCTCGTATTCCTAAGGGATTCCTTAAGCGTTCAAGGCATAATCCAAATGCCCGAGCCGCCCAGAATTATTCAGTTGTCGAGGATTTGGGCCATACTCCTTGTGCGATGTCTGCATTGGAAGTGCTTCAGATTTCTCCTTCACAAAGGAAGGTGTTTCTTTCTGCCCTTGGTGTGAACGATGATAATTCTTCCTCTGTGATCAAATTTGAAACCGCAGGACTTCAGCCTCGCTTGCCCTACTATGTGTCTCTTTTGGTGCACATAGAATGTCTTGGTATGACCGTCAAACATACTATGATTGACGAGGGCGTTGCTGCTTCTGTGATGTCTTTGGCCTATTGGAAGGGTCTCGGTTCTCCTGAGCTGTCTAAGTCAGCGACTATGTTAACTGCATTCGATGGGAGATCTTTTAGGCTGCACGGCATTCTTCCTTCCCTTAAAGTCCGTTTGGGGGGGAAGACCATTGCGATAGAGGTTGAGGTGGTTGATGCGCCCCTTGACTATAATCTCTTGGTGGGTAGGAACTGGATGTACAGTATGCAAGTCGTTGCTTCTTCCTTGTTCCATGTTGTATGCTTTCCACATAACGGGAAGATCGTAACGATTGATCAAATTAAATTCAAGAATCCGTCTGTTACCGCATCCTCGGGAGCTTTGATCCCGATAATTGAGCACTCTTAGCCAGCAACTGGGAGTGTGGGTGTAGGCATGTATCCATCCCTCATGGGAAGCTTTAGTTTTCCTGCACCAATCGTCATGATAGGATCTAGTTCCAATGAGGCTTCGAATTCTACGACATCGGTGTCTTTTCGCATGAATCATATGGAAGACCCTTGGATTCTTCCTACACCGAGTACTTCGAGTGAGCCTGTCAAGACGAGCATGTCGTTGCCTGCAGCCATGATAGCTTATCAAGCTAAGCTCAAGAGTGTTGCAGAGCTTAGTCCTTCCTCTTCACGGATAGAGGAGGAGGACCTGTATGTTCTGCTAGCATGGGCAGTACAGTCTTCTCATGCCCACGACTAACTTGATACAGTTTTCCCTTCAGATGAAGCGATTATTGAGGCTATGTTAGGAGTTGAGCCACCATGGGAGGAACTTCATCATAGATCGCACTTTCTTCTGGAGCTTGACCGTTTAGAGCGTGAGAATTTTAGGGCGGTTCTTAGTCAGAGAGTTGGTAGTCCTATGGTTCCATTAAGCTCTCCTGGTCCGATGGCTAATGGAAACATGGCAAACATATCTTCAACAATTCCTATCAACATCTCTCGCAATCCTGGCATGATAGAGAATGTCTATATTGGGGCAGAATGTTCCCATGTTGAGATTCTGGAATATACCGAGATATTCAAGGAATTTCGTGATATTTTTGCTTGGTCTTACGACAAGATGCCAGGTATTGACCCTCGTATTGTCGAGCAAGAGATTAAGAATTACCCCAACGCTAATCCTGTTCGACAACGTTTACGTGTGGTGAATCCTAGGAAAGCACCCGCCATTAAGGCAGAGATAGAGAAACTGTTGAAAGCCAGTTTCATCTATCCTGTTCCCTTGATGGAGTGGGTTTCAAACCCCGTTCCGGTGGATAAGAAGCAGGGAGCGATCCGCATATGCACTGATTTCGGCGATTTGAATCGTGCTTGTCCTAAGGATAACTTCCCCACACCATTTATAAATCATATTTTGGATGAGTGTGCGGGTAGCAAGGTGTTCTCCTTTATAACGGCTTTTCCAGGTATAATCAGATACAGATTAAACCTGAGGACCAACATAAGACTGCATTTATTTGTCCTTGGGGAATGTTCGCATATCGAAAAATGCCTTTCGGCCTTAAAAATGCTGAAGCTACATTTCAGCGGGAAATGACCTTGATTTTCCATGATCTCAAGTCAATTATCAAGGTATTCTTGGATGATCTCACTGCTCATTCTCGTATGAGAATGCGTCATCCCTATCACTTGAGATTGGTATTCGAAAGATGCCGGCACTATTCAGTTAGATTAAATCCTCATAAGTGCATCTTTTGCATGAAGTCAGGTCGTTTGTTAGGATTCATCGTTTTGAAAGAGGGTATAAGAGTCGACCCTTTGAAGGTTGAGGCAATACTTTAGTTGTCTCCCCACGAAGAATATTTGTCATCTTCAGTGTTTGCAAGGCATGAAAAACTTCTTACGAAGATTTATTTTCAACTTTGCCAAATTGACTAGAGGGTTCATGCATCTCTTGAAGAAGGATACTCCCTTTTATTGGGATGAGCAAGCCCAGGAGTCCTTTGATGCACTCAAGTGAGCCCTAGCATCGGCCCCGGTGATTAGTCCCACGGACTATAGCCGTGATTTCTTATTATATGTGGCCACATCTTTAGAGACGATTGGTATGGTATTGGTTCAAGAGGATAAGGAGCTCCAAGAGCCTGTCATATATTATCTGATCCGAAAACTTATTGATGTAGAGATTCGTTATTCTCATGTCGAGAAGCTTGTTCTAGCTACCGTACATGCGGTTCAACGTTTGAGACATTATATTCTCCTTCAACAGACCTTCGTTGTGGCCCATGCTAATCCATTTCAATTCATCCTCACCCGAAGGGTGATTTGGGGAAAGTATAATAAATGGATTGTCATTCTGCAAGAATTTGATCTCGAGTTTGTTTCGGCAAAATCAAAGAAGTCTTTAATCTTTGCAGAGCTTATATTGGATTTTCTGAGCAAGGCCGAGGAGTTGGTTTGTGAAGATACGTTTTTCGATGAACACATCTTCTTAATCTCTATGTTAGACCCATGGTATGGGGATATCATAATATATTTACAAACACTAAAGACCCCTACTCACCTCTCATGAGATGAACGACGACGATTACGTCACGTCTCTAAGAACTACCTCATAGTGGACAATAGTTTGTACCTCCATGGGGTAGATTCCATTTTACGACGTTGTTTAGCTCATGACGAGGGTGAGGTTGTGCTGAATGATTGCCACAGAGGGGCGTGTGGTGGTCATTTATCTGGGCTTTCTACAGCTCAAAATATTTTGAGAGCAGGTTATTTCTGGCCGTCGATCTTTAAGGATTGTATTGATGCGGTCAAGAGGTGCCACCCTTCCTAGGTGTTCGCATGTAATATGCACTCGAAACTTACCCCATTACATCCCATTATCACCGTCGGTCCCTTCAGTAAGTGGGGGCTCAATTTTATGGATTGCAACCCAGCTTTGGCTGGGGGGCACCATCACATTATAGTGGTTGTTTATTATTTCACGAAATGGGCTGAGGATATGCCTACAGTAAAATTCAACGGTGAGATAGCCGCTCACTTTGTATTCAACCAAATTATTACTCAGTTCAGGATTCTGAAAGAGCTTGTCACTGACCATGGCTCGCACTTTCAGAACCGTATGATGGAAGAGTTGGCATCGAAGTTAGGGTATAAGCAAGAGCACTCCTCTTCTTACTACCCTCAAGTGAATGGACAGGTAGAGGCAGTGAATAAATCACTCAAATCCATTCTCCAAAGAACCATCGCACAAAGCAAGAATAATTGGCACATTATGTTATATCTTGCTTTGTGGGCATATCGAACCGCGGTTAAGACTGCCACTGGTTTTTCTCCATATCATCTTGTACATGGAGTGGAGTCGATATTGCCGGTTGACAGTGAAATTCCTTCGTTGAAGCTAGCTGTGGAACTCTTACCAGACACTTCACCTTTGGAGGAGCGTTTGGTTCGCCTTGAGCAACTCGATGAGCAGCGTCGGGATGCCTTGGTGTTTCTAGAGGTTAATAAGCATCGCGTTAAGGTACAGTACGATAAGTCTGTCTGTCCAAGAGTGTTTAGTGAAGGAGATTTGGTCCTTTTGTGGGATCAACCGAAAGAACCCTTGGGGGCAGGGAAATTTAATCCTATGTGGTGTGGTCCTTATGTGGTCAAGCGTGTGTTAGAGAATGGTGCTTATGAGTTAGTGGATTATGAAGGAACAGCTTTGGCGGAGCCTAGAAATGGGCTCTATCTCAAAAAACACTATGCATAATCTTTAGCCAAGGCTTCTTGTTGTATATTATTGTACAACTTTGCATAGTTAGGTATTTTTCTTATCGTGATGGGGTTTGTGATTAGTTTCCGTTTCTTTTAGCAGATGTCAATGGAATCTTCCACCTACATAGGATTCGCGTATGGTGCAAGCCGTCACACTCAACACTCAGCCTCTGCTTCTTGGGTGATTTATACTCCTATGGGTCAGGTACTGTCTTCAGGAGGTGTATGTCTTCTGCCATCTTCCAACAATGTTGCTGAATATAGCGCCGTTATTGAGCTTCTACGGGATGCCATTCTACATGGCATTCTATCTCTTGAGGTACGTCTTGATTCAGAGTTAGTAGTGTCACAGCTCAATGGTTTGTACCATGTTAGAGATCCGATGTTATTGAGAAGATTCTTACGTGTGAGATTGTTAGAACGACAATTTGACAAGATAACATATATACACATTCCAATAAATAATAATCAAGTTGCTGACTCATATGCAAACTATGTGTTAGATTGGCATTTGTTTCATTCATAATAAATTAATCATAAACACAATTTTTACACATGTAAATAAATAAATCGATCACCATAAAACTTTTTATACATCAAAAGTGTGATAATACATAGTGTCATGATACAAAATTGGGGTTTTTAAGCCACCATCATATAATACACGGTCGTGCAAAATATATACACTCTCAGGTGTCTAATCCTGTGGAGGAGGAGGAGGGTTGTGATTATGGAACGTCACTATGGCTCTAGATAGTCGTCGAAATAAACACACCCATCCGCGTGGTACACCCACCACCTGCCGCTGCATGGCCTCAGGAAAGTCCTCGACTTGCGCCATGGGAACTCTATGAGTCAGTCTCACAAAGTTGGTATGAATGCTTTGGAGCGTTTGCTCCGCATCCACACCCACGATGTCATCTCCTCTTCCCCTCCTTCTATGACGAGGGAAGCCCTCTAGCCACCATGGTCCCACATCTGCACACAAATGGTAGATGTCACTATGTGTTGTCGTGCAAAAACATGTCTTTTTGCTTCTATAAAATCAAGAAAATACAAAAAAATTCAATAACTCAAAAAATTCAAAAAATATTGAAGGTCGAGATTCATTACCTATATCACCATATGTCAATCCTGGTGGCAATGGCATGTCCGGGTCCCCCCAAAAATCTATCCCTGCATAGGGGTAGTCATCAATGGAAACTATCTGTCGTCGCCACCATGGAAATAAGTCAGATGGATATGGGTTGGACACCCTACCACCCCCCAGTCTATGCATAGCATCTGCCCAATGCTGTTGGGCCGGATCTCGAACCCCGTGAAGAGGAACGTCCACTCTAGGGCTCAATCCTGGAACATGCTCGAAGAAAAATGTGCTCAAGATACTGCTGAACCGAAAGTTTCGCACCCTGCCTGCCTTACACTCACTGAGCTGGTGTTTCATGTTGCTCAGTAGGGTAGTACTCCAGTCATAGATTGTGGGTATCATGCACTCCACTGCATAGAACATCAGAGGCTGCGAGGCCTGGTGGAGTGATGCTAAGTCGGCTATCCTACCTAGTGTCAATAATATGGCCTTTAGGCCCAGCACCTGTATAGAATTGGCAGGGACCTGACTCCCCACCTTCTCGGTGTCCGGATAACAGTACACTACAATGTACTCATTGATAGTCAAGCCACCCCCTGGCTCACCACAGGAACAGAGGTTCACCACTTCCCCTTATCTAGAAAGCCCTGTGATAAAGTAAATGTCCTCCACCTCTATGGTGAGGGACATCCCGTCAATATGAAAGGACTCTGAGTCTGGATCCCAGTAGTCTACCAGCATCTGTAGCAGTATTGGTTTGGCCCTTAAACCACCAAGACACCAAAACTTGTAGAGTCCGCATGCACGAAGAGCTTGTTGAACCATTAAGTCAGCCCTTATTGCTTCCTCTACTTCACCATGCTCACGCTCTCTCCACTCTAGTACCATCCTGGAAAAGAAATTGGAAATTTTCCCATTAGTTTAGTGAAAAATCATATGCGCGGCCTCATACGCGACTGTTTTGAAAACAACCGCGTATGTACATGGGTTTGGGACCCTTTTCTGCGTATATCCAGCCCTATACGCGGAAAAAGCCTCAATTTCCGCGTGGGCCGCAGCGCTCATTTTGGGATGGCCTAAAAAACTCATTTGACCATGAAAATCTACAAAAATTATGTCAAAATGCAAGAGGAGAGTATGAGTAAATACCTGAAAGAAACGGTTGTGAATTCCGCCGGCTCGATCTCCTAGAATTTGCAGTTGAAAATCAGATCTCAAATGGGTAAAAGTTTCAAATGATTTATATTTTTTACTATTTATAGAAAATTTTTCAAATATTTGAAAATTTGTACCCCCTTTCCTATAGTTTTGACATTTTCTAACCATTTTGGACCGTTTTTGACATAATTGGTGTTGTAGAAGACCTTTTTCAGTGCTGTTTCAGTCGTTGGATTGACCCATTCGTGCCAATCTTAGGTATCATTTCTAAACTGGCATATAGGTTAGGTTTCACCACCATTTTCATTTTTCATGACCTTGTGACCATATCACCATGACCTTAGGTACAAACCCACTCTATTATGTCACGGAACCTTCTTGTTGCTTTAGAAGTGGCATGATATGAGTGTTAGAGCTTCACCTTACATGGGTACCCTAGTTAGAACCTTATTTCCATTTGGTGCCCATGCCGATGGTTTCTCCTTTAGGGTGTGGGAGTCCGTTGTATAGTATTGCCATGACATTTCGCAAGAGCCTCATACTCCTCTTGATCTTATGCTGGCCTATTTCCCTCAGGACTCCCTCATGTCAAGTTGTGAATGCATTATCATGAACTTCTCCTGCCTTATTGAGCTTTATGTTGGCTCCCCTGACATTGTGTTTCAGCCATATAGCCCGATCTTGTCTCATATCTAGCCATGCAGAGCCATTTTTTATATCCTTCGCATCTTGATTCCCTTTTTACCAGGAGGGGATTTTCCACCGAGTGTCGATATCCTACACATGTATCCTTGCATTGAGCATATGTATGTTCCACTGCTTGGAACTAGTTTGTTTTCCCTTGTGACACTCGTCTCCTCCTAGTTTGTAACTATAAAGCTAGTTTATTCTTTTTTCAAGCTTTTCAAATAACTGAAAAAGTCCAAAAAAAATCAAAAAACCAAAAAGCCGAGCAAGGAAAGATGTTATCTTTGGCAGCTTTTGAGTCGTGTCTCCTTCGAACAGAGCACTATATATCACATCCATTGGTTGGGTTATAGTTTGACTCTAGGAGTTGTACTCATTTATCTGAGTTTATCTCCACCGACAGGTTAAGCTTCTAGTCCCTATGGAGCCTTTGTTGATGCCACCTGTGTCACAGAAATGTCCCAGTTTGTATATCGAGTCTATGCTGCCTTTATTCGATCACCATACATCGTTATGCACTTGTTCAAAGGAAGTTGAAATTTGAGTCAGCCATTCCTCAGTTATCTTGACTTTACATGTCGGTCATTCCCAGTACAGTTACTGGTTCGTGCACCTTATGATCGAGTCCTTCCACATTATACAGCTTTGTTGAGTACCTCGTGTTGGATGATGGGGGATGCCTTAATTCCCTCCTTCCAGTGAATTTCATCCCATTGACTTCAGATCATTTATTCTGGGATTGGAGTCTAGAGTCATTTTGAGTGCCTTGAGACTTGTAGTCATCAGTGGCAGGTTCTCTCGCCATCAACAGTTTCTTGGGAATACATCAATGTCCCCTAATCGATGGACTCTTTCAATTGTTCGACCTCAACACATTTATTCACACTTGTTAGTTTTCACTCTAGTACCTTGATTCCCATTTTCATTATCAGTGGGTGATCTCGCGTCTGTTAACAGTATACATTAATGACCAGTAATCAGACGATGGACTACTATGTTCGACCTCAAAACCTCTATTCGCATAGTAGGACATGTACTCGTAGCGGTTTGTGTAGAATACTTTCCATATTGGTGGCATCTCTTACATGCTACCTCCTTGATCGTGCCAGTGTTCATGAGATTTCAGCTCTCGTGACTTGATTCCAGTATATGTCAGACATTTCCAGCCACTATGGAGATCTTGATCTATTATATATCTTCAGCCATTTTGGAGATCATGGTCCTTTGTATATCTTCATCATGGAGATTGTGATCTATGTATATTGTACGTGGCGATGACCACATATGTGATATCATGTATCATGCATATTCATGGCCATTGTACTCTTATGTATCCGGGACTGCTATATGTATTTACAGTTGTATGCAGAGTTATATTATTGTACTATGCTAATTGGGTGGCTGGTATTCCATTTGGGATCCTTCATCACTCCACTTCTGGGGTGGACTTATAATGTATTTCGGCCATCGTATGACCCCTCTGACCTCACACATTAGGGGGCATCCGTTATAGCGGATTTCACCACTCTAGGTGAATCACACTTTGTATGGCCTTCCCCTATCCCGCTGTAGACTCCTTAGACCCTATGGACCACTTTTTGTCCTTTGATGTTTCCTTGATCATCCCTAAAAACATATGAAAAATGATATACGCGACTTTTAAACCTATAAGCACGTATATACGCGGGTTTGACCACTAAAACCGCATACATCGGGATGTGTGCATAATCCAAATCCTTTTGGAGTTTTCCTTGACATGGATCCGACTCATTTGACTCTTGGCCTTCCCTATGCCTTGAGATCGCTCGGATTCGACCTTTCATTACCCCTTTGAAAAGCTATATAATGTACCCCTTGGTACATTGAAGGCATAAGATAGAATTGAGAGCAAAGAAACTATAGTCCATTGTTGCCGGAACTTATGCTTGAGTCTGCATCCCTTTGTCCCTTGGAGCACTAGTGTGTTCTTCCCAAGATTTCCTTTTTCTTGTGAGCTTGCTATCGAGAGATGGAGGATTGAAGTGGTGGAGGCCCAAGTGGGGGATTCAGTTTCTCCGGTTCGCAGACGTGCCATCAGAGGTTGTATCTTGTAATCTCTGATTTATATTAATAGAAATATATTTTCCTGTCCAATAATGTGTGTTTGAATGAATATTTTATCCATGGTATTATGTCAAATGCTTGTACATTATTGATTATATATGCTAGAATAGATCTAACACCATGATATATAGAATGCTTGTATTGTTTACTTGTTATTGAGGAAATAACAGATCAATTCAAGCTGAAGATTGGAAGGCTCAACGGGGATCTACTTCAACCGTCCAGAACAAGGTACGAGGTCTGATCCTTTAGTGTTAGACATTTAATTTCTATTGCATATTGGAAAGGATTGATTTATGGAGTCAAGCTGTCTATTGTGGTACCCCAAGCCATAGGAATTTCTCTCCATAACAATGCTCACCTGCTATGAGTGATAGTATTGACTTTGTATTTCATTTTGTGGTTGTAGGGTGTTATTTTCCGCAAAGTCAACGACTGATAGTATTGTTCCGAGAGGGAAGGTGTCCCAACATATTATGATTTTCTCATCTTACCACCATTCCATATCGACATGTTGAATGTACTATTGGATCTTTCCACGAAACTCTGAAATAAAATCACATACTTGCACCTGGTGTAAAAAAATAAACAGTGTTATAAAATAACATAAAAATATGTGTACATGAATATTAATATGTCAATATTCAACAATTTACCTATGAAGTCACCAAATTAATCTTTCTGCTTTCTTTCCCATCATGTAGTTGATATGTCTCATACTGATAGTTCTGCTTCTCGACAATTGCATTCCCAAATTCTTGATCTTCACTTTCATGGATGCAATCATACCATAATGATAGCCCACCACAATTGTTGCAAGAACCGTGTACACATTGTTTAAAGTATTGTGTTTTTCCATCTTGCCTCGGACACATTATGCTATGGATGAAATCTCTGGATGACATTGGTGGTACTGTACTTGAGCATTCCTACACATGGTTAGGATGCAAACAAGAACGTATATGTGCAAATGTATGGTAATATAAATCAAACTCTATGTGGTATCTACAACAACAAGTGTTCCAGATGGTATTGATTCTAACATACCAAGGCTTGAATTTTTCAAAAGATATTTTCCCAAGCCTTAGCTCTACGTGGGAAACTTTAAACATCTCAAGAAGTTGAGTTTTTATCATGTCAAGATAATGTTTAACATGAGGTTCATTGTTTCTAGAACCCCTACAATGTCTTAACACGTCCTCCATTTTATAAGAAGGCCTAGTGTTATCATTGCTAAATTCCCATAATGTTTCCATTTGTCCCTCTACATCAAAGTTGTCTCTTCTTATTGAATATTTTGTAAGTGTCTTTGGATGTAAAGGCACAGTTTGTGATGTGCACATGGGGGCTTCACTTGTTTACCAATATCCTATCACGTTAGTTCATATTGTGGATTTTAAAATTATAAAAAATCAAACCAATATATTGCAGGTATTGGGGGGATAAGGGGTTTCAGGTGGGGGTGGGTAGGGTGGTTTATAAGGATTGAGGTATAATAAGGGGTGGGGAAAAGGTTTTAAGTATTGGGAGGGGGTTTCAACAAAAAGAGTTTGGGTCAATATCTCTCGAAATTAAGGGTATTCTTTAATATCCCACCATCGCACGTGCTATGTGAGAGGTTCACTAAGAGAAGTCCCCGTGGATGTGCATTTAAGTAAAGGACGTTGTCATGTGGATCTACATACAATTTATTCAGCCAATACATGGTGAGCCACATTACAGTCATGTGAACGAGTTTTTTTACCAATTGATGTGAATGCAACGACAAGAGATTTAACAATGTGATTAATTGATTCGATATTCTTCATTGTTCTTATGCCTAAATTTCTTCTAACAGTTGCCATATTTCTAGATTTAAGCAAAGCTAAAAACAATTGGCATTTACCGGCTTCGGATTTGTTATCAAAATATTGTTTCATTATTTGAGAACAATGAGGAAGAATAGTGCGTTTAGCCACCTTAACTTCCATGGAAGTCAATTCGCTCTCGTCCACTTGGATGCGTTTAGGAGTTCTCTTTCATTTTGATGCGAAATTTCTTGTCGTTTGAAATGCTGGAGTGACGTTTACATCCACTACAGGCTGACAACTTTGATTAGGAGATTGAACCACCAGCCATGGTTGTTGTTGAGTCACATTTGCATCGGGAGTAACATAATTATTGAACTCTTCACAAGATTGTTCATTTACTAATGGATCAATAATATTATCTTCCCTATAACCACCTTCCTTTAATGTTGTGTTATCTTCCTTAGCCTCTACGTCAGTTATCTGTTGAGGGGGAATGGGAACTATTTGCTCATCTAATGAATGTCGATGATTTCTTGAATCTTCCCTCTTTTTTTGTTTTTTCTTTTCAACTTCTTCCTGTGTAAGCACCTTCCTCGCTGACTTTCGACCTCTATTATGTACATTCCCCATTGAAATCCACCCAAACTTGTACAAAACCTATGGAATTATGTAAGTAATGATTAAATTCCAGGTTGAACAGTTCTATGTGTGCGGGGTCAGAAGAATTATGTCTTTTGCTACGGTAAACCTGTCCCATAGCACAGAACCCAACATTTTTTATATAACACATACCGCATACGTGATATAACGCATGTCCATTTTATCGCATATGCGATTTAGTGCATATTAAATATACAACTTGACTCATCCATGCTTATAAAATATTAAAATATTAAATATCAAATGCATATCAAACTTGGACTGAAATATGTTAAACTTTTATAACCTTACAATGGACCGCATACCAATGGTTAAGACCTCTAAACCTAAGTCTTGGACCATGGTAGTGTCTACGATGATGATGATGATGATTACCATGATGATGATGATGATCACGAATAGTATGACTATGATGACGATTACGATGATCACGAATAGTATGACTATGATGACGATGATTATGAGGATGATGATGACTATGATGGTGATTATAATGATGATGATGATGATGATGATTACAATGATGATGAGGAGGATAATGACTATGATGATGAGGATGAGGATGATGAGGAGGAGGAGGAGGAGGAGGAGGATGACTATGATGATGATGATGATGATGATGACGACGATGATGATGATGATGAACAATGACGGTGATGATGATGATGATGATGACGACGACGATGACGATGATGGTGATGATGAGGAGGAGGAGGAGGATGACTATGATGATGATGAGGGTGATGATGATGATGATGATGATGACGACGATGATGATGAACAATGATGGTGATGATGATGATGAGGATGAGGGTGATGATGATGATGAGGATGATGAGGATGACGATGATGATGAATAATGATGGTGATGATGAGGATGAGGATGATGACGACGATGATGAGGAATAATGATGAGGATGAGGATGAGGATGATGATGATGATGATGATCGTGATGATGATGACGATGAACAATGATGGTGATGATGATGATGAGGATGATGATGACGATAATGATGATCACGATGATGATGACAATGATGATCATCACGATGACTATGGCTATGATGATGATGATTATGATGATGATGATGTTGATGATTACGATGATGAGGAGGATGATGATGACGAGGATGAGGGTGATGATGATGATGAGGAGGAGGAGGAGGATAATGATGGTGATGATGAGGATGATGATGATGATGATGATGATGAACAATGATGGTGATGATGGGGAGGAGGAGGAGGATGACCATGATGATGATGATGTGTATGATGATGATGATGATGACGACGATGATGATGAACAATGATGGTGATGATGAGGAGGAGGATGACGATGACTATGATGATGATGATGAGGATGAGGATGAGGGTGATGATGATGATGATGATGGTTATGATGATGACGATGATGATGAACAATGATGGTGATGATGAGGAGGAGGAGGAGGAAGAGGAGGAGGAGGAGGAGGAGGAGGAGGATGATGATAATGACGATGACGACGATGATGAACAATGATGGTGACGATGAGGATGATGAGGACGAGGATGAGGAACAATGATGATGATGATGATAGGTTTAGTTAAAAATTTGCTTTGATTTTATTTTCAAGCATTTGCAATGGAATGGTGATGATGAACAATGATGATGAGGAGGAGGAGGATGATGACAATGATGATGAGGAGGAGGAGGATGATGACAATGATTATGATGAGGATGATGACTATGATGATGATGATGATGATCGCGATGATGATGATGATGAACAATGATGGTGATGATCACGATGATGATTATCACAATGATGATGATGATGATGATGATCACAATGACTATGGCTATGATGATGATTATGATGATGATGACGATGATAGTAATGAGATTTCGCCCACTTACTATAAATACTAATTACTAAATCTTGAAAACCGTTGAAATATTTAATACACATATAAACACTCATTACACTGATGGCCACACACTTGTTTGAATATTTCTGGTACCAGATGATCTGTTCTATTCTATGGACCGTACATTTGCAGACATCGATGAACAACCATCCACCCCTCATATCTCTCCCGTCCCCCCCTCATATATCTCCCATAACCATCCCTCCCTTCCCCTTATATTTTTCCTCCCTTCATCCCCCCCATATATGTCCCCTACCAATCCCTCCCTCCCATGATTCCCTCTACACCTTTCTCTCCCTCCTTTGACTCCCCCCCTCTTAACCAATGTAATGTTGGGCCATGAGCCACCCCATAGACCATCTCGCTGGAATATTGGGAGTCTAAATGGTATTATAATGGGATAAGGATACCATTGCTCTTTTTTACTCTCGTACCAAATTACTCTTGTTATTAACTTTTAAATTAACTATTATATACAACTATTGGCTTATCTATTAGATACAACTAACGATTTTACAATTATTAGCTAAACTTCAACTCTAATGATGGTTATATTGGATAACTATTAGATAAATATTAGGTTAAGATGGTAATAAAAAACAATTAGATGAACGTGTAGTTGTACTCTAATAACTTCATCACTTAGTCTAAGAAGTCTAAGTCTACCTACATTGCAGTCAAACCATGCACTACCCAATAACTTTCAATTTAACAGCTTAACATCTTAACATCATAAAAACAATCATTTAAATAATATGCTCTGATATATTATAAATTTATTCATTTTGACTTATTCCGAACATATTAATAATAATTATGCTATCACTTTATTAGAGCTTATAAACTTATAAGATCTACAACAACACTGTATGCCGTTGAAAGGTCGTGTATCAATATAGGCATCGTTGCATATCAACCGGGTCTATGATCTGGCGTTTATTGTTGTCATAAACTACATCCCTATATTGCTTTATAATTCCAATTAACAAATCTTAATGTAATGGACATGGAAATTGGATTATCCAGCCCAACTTGAAGTTCAACATGTTCAGGTCATGCACAACTTTTAGGTTTGTAAACACGCGAGGACTACCTTATTGTCTCCAGTGCTGGTTTCCAGTACCTAAACCCTCGTATCCTGTGCTCGTTGAACCTCGACACCAACAGTTGGCCTTTGTTTTCATTTACCTCCAACTTTGGCACCACGACCTCCAAGTCTGCTACTTTCTCCTTCAATTGATTTGATCCTCCCTCACTGCCTTTCTCTGAACAAAATTCATATGAATTGCCAGGAAGGGAAAAATTTAGAGTTCCTAGAGAGCTTTCTATTGCCGGAATTGCATTGAAATGCCAACAAATTAAGCAAGATCATATCCGAAGGCGATAGTATGACACAAATATTTTTTCATTGGGAGAAGAACATAGATGCCTCCCAACTCCAAATCTTCTTCTGCAGGGAGTGCTGCAATACGACGCCCGGTTTGGAGATCAATGAAATGGCATACGAATTGACAGCTCTCCCACCTTAATTTATTTCCTAAATTCTTTGAAGCTGCCATCTTGCCACTGTATAATTACCGCTGCATGTAAAAGAAAAGAATGGAATGGAGCAACAAAAACAGTACGGGCAGATAATTTCCTTCTCATTATTTAGAGCTGTTTCAATAGGAAACATAAAACAATAATACCATGGGTGAATACCACAGTTAGGTAAATACTGTCGTGGGTTACTTAACTCTCTAACCTAAGTACGGGTGAGATTACTCTCTTCAACACACCCCCTTAATCTCAACTGGTAGTACATCATGAGCACTGTCTATGCCTAAAGATGCCTGCTGGTCTATGTCTCAGCTAGGCTTACATTTCATTCAAAAAACTTCAGCTTGACTTTCTTCCTTGAAGTGTACTTGGAATTCTTTTTCTTTGTCTTCTGGATCTTGATGCTAAGTAGTTGATCTTCTTCATCTTCTGGAACATAGTGAAAGTCTTCATCTTCTGTTTCAACATGATTCTTCTGGTTGTCATCTTTACCTGCACACTCAACATTTTTGTTAGAAAAAATATGAATATATTTCAGCTTTTCGTGGAGAGCATTCACATCTTGGTGTTGCTCATCAATGACAACTACTTCATTATTGACTTCTTCAATTGCTTGAATCCACTGTGCATCATTCAGTGCTTCTTCAAAAATTGTGGGATCAAAAGAAAATAGAGCATATTGTAGATGCTCACCAGTAACAGGAGCCTGCTCATAGATCTCCTTCAAACTTTTGGTTTTCTGGTTTTGGGGTGGACTGCATAATGTTGTTTCTTTTGTGATGCTATTAGCTGGTTGTTGCCCATTCTCAGCAACTATTGTAGCTTCTATGCCGCTATCATTAAACATAATTGAATCAACATCCTTTGTTGGGATTACATAATCACTAGATGCCTCTTTGACACAGTCATCTTGACTGTCTTCCACTTCAGTGTATGATTCCTGGTGCTCTGCCTGACTTACAGAGTCATCTTCCTCTACGATTGTTTCATCACTGAAGACTTCTTTCAGTGTATCCCATGCTCTTTTTGGATTATCAAATTCTACAATGTAATGAAATAGGGAATAGTCTATACTATCTTGTATGAGACATAAGGCAACAACTTGCCTTCTTTTTTTTTCAAATTCTATCAAAGCATTAAACTTTTCTGGATCAATTGGATCCTCTTCAACTATGAAGTGCCACAAATCTTGTAATTTTAACACATTAATTACTTTGATTGCCCATACATCATACTCATCTCCATTAAAACTCTGCCATAAACCTTATGGTGTTAAGATATTTCTTACCTCTTCATATTCTTCTGGGACTGCTTTTGGTAGTACCATCTTCAAGAATAGATCTTCTTTTCTAGATCATAACCTTCAATAAGATTAGTTCTGGCAAACAAAGCATTGGGTGAGATCTAGTGAGCCCAGTCCTCCACGAATCTTGTAGATCTTCAACCCCTTTTTTTTAATGATCCATGCAAATACAATGCTCACTATGAGATTTGATGCAAATCATGGAAAAATAAGATCTGAAAAAAAAAATAGATCTGCAAAATAACCCAAATATTAGAGTGCAGATCTGGAATGAAGTGGGTTTACACCATATTTCACACAGACATTCTATGTAAGATGAAGGTTTGAGCGAAGATTCCTGGGAGATCGAAGGAAAACTAGGAGACCAAGATCAGCAACGCCAACACAGGGGGGCATCACCTTCCTACACAGTCGTCGGTTCTTAATCTGTCAAGATGAGAGCGGATGGAAAATGATGCACAGGTCTGATCAAATGCCAAAAACCTTGATACGAACTGCTAATAGCACATACACGACCTGGATTGAGAGGGATACTCGGTAGAGAAGGATGATATCCACACCTATTCTTTGAAAAGGGTACGCTTTTCCATTAAAGAGATGGGACTGTACCATGCAATGCAAGTGGTACTTCTTCAAAAAACAAAAAAAAACGATGGCAATCAATGGCAGATCCACATCCGCGATTAAAAATCATCAGCCTGAGAAGAAAAATCCAGATGAAATGCACCCAACAAAGATTTATCCCCGTCGTCTCCTATAGCTTCAACCGACAATGGAGATCTGTTTTTTAAGAGCTTGGAGGTCTTAAAATTTGAAGAAACTGCGCTGATCAATAGAGATCACGGCCTTCAATGGAATGACACCGTTGGGGGCGAGGTCAAGCCTTTCTATCGACATGCTAAGGCCGTTCACTGCAGGAAACTGCGCTGAGAAGGCTGGAGTCAGAGCGGCGTTGATGTTGTTGCTCAGGTTCCCCGCCACTACTAGTCACATTGAGAAAAAAAATCATTTTGCAATTAGAGCATTGGATTCATCGATCATGGCGATTTCCACAGTCTCTCTGTGCGTAGGAAGCTGTTGTGGATCTTTAGTATTCTCCCGATGGGATTTTCTTGGTTGAATCTTCAGGGATATCGCTGCTTGAGATAGAGTGCTTTCCACTCTATGAAAAGGCTTACCCCAACAATAGAAGGATCAGGCCGTAAGCTATGATACCATGTAAAAGAAAAGAATGGAATGGAGCAATAGAAACAATATAGGCAGATAATTGCCTTCTCATTATTCAAAGTTGTTTAAATAGGAAACAAAAACAATAATATTGTAGGTGAATACCACACTTAGGTAAATACCGCCGTGAGTTACCTAACTCTCTAACCTAACTACGGATGAGATTACTCTCTTCAACACTGCAGTGGTGGTTCTGGAAGGTTTAGAACAGCACATATTATTTCCCATTGATTATTTCAAGTTGTTTTCTATATATTTTTTGTTTACAGCTATGTGTGTCTTTTACTCGCAGTGGTCGATTGATTGAACGGAATAATGACGAACTCAAGTGGAAAAGAGTGACAACACTAGGCCTTTGAACGCTTTGGATATGAAACCTGGGAAGAGGGGGTAATGGGTGGTGTGGTGGTAGAAGGTATACATATAAATAATTTGCGTTGAGTGGAAATAGTTGCCGAAAATTCAGCTGTAGACAATTATTTTATTGACTAAAAAATGTCGACGGTATATTGCCGCGTGACGCGGAATAGTCTCCCGAAGACTTGGAGCAGCCGAACAAGTTGAGTCAATCTATCTACCGTATGAATCTGCGGCTGTTGTCGAGTCTTCACTTGATGCGATCCTTACTCCACTGTGGACGCAGACACGCCGCTAAGACAAGTTGAGGTCTGCGCGGGATATAATTTCATCCAGCTGAAATCGATAATTCAACCCAAATTGGGTGCAACCAAGGTGTGTATATAAAATTTCATCCAGGTGAAATCGATAATTCAACAAATTTGGTGGAAGGAGGCCCCGAATGAATTCACTAAATTGGGTGTAAACAAGCGGAATAATGGCGATATGGGTGTTGGTTATATGTCGTTATTTTATCTCCAAAGATAAAATGATTAACATAGAAAACAAAGTGTCTTTTAAAAATAAAGATGGTCTCGAAATAAAGAGACAGTATTCCCAACAATCTTATTCTTAATGGAACCTTTACTATGGGGCATGGAATATCGCCAAGAGAAGACTCAACCTTATCAAAAGGTGTATACAACTTGCGCGTGAGAAAGTACGCAGCCTGTATCCTTCTCAATGAATCAACACGATAAAATATAAATTATTCAATCATCAACAAAATGGTGAGCTCTCGTTCCTTGTTTCATTTAGGCAATGCTTATTCAGTGAATTTTCATATTTATGGTTTGAGAAATTAATTTAATAGCTCATCGACATCATAGAGAGGAGTTGGTTATAAAACAATGTTAGGTGAATTTATATGAACCTCTTAAAAAAGTTAAAATAAATAATATAATAAAAATATTGATAATATGAATCTTTAAATATTTAAAAAGTTAAAATAGTTAAGTTACTTGAAATATTAGTGTCTATATAAAAATAGTTAATATTATTGAAAAAGTTAAAATAAATAATATAATAAAAATATTGATAATATGAATCTTTAAATATTTAAAAAGTTTAAATAG
>LPNX010016156.1:0-115073 GCA_001517045.1 Pseudotsuga menziesii | reverse complement strand
TATAATCCATGTAGTATTCATATAGATGTTCAAATGGGATTTCAATTAGATTATGTGATTCACAACTACCCTCCAAATCAAAATACTTTTGATTAACTATCCAATAGGAAATGAAAAGCAATATGCCAAATCTAGGAAACCTTGATTTTGTTGTCACCTTTATTCATCGAATCATATTTTTTCCACTCTAGCAACATCTTTATATAATGTGCCTATTTTTTCACCTAGACATGAATCTATCACAAGTAGAATTTTTAAATGTAATTTATGTGGGATGTTAAAGTGGACGCAATTTGTGTCCATTTTAGCATCATCATGATATAAGCCACCTAGTTTTGCACCTATATAACCTAGCATAAGGAGAATATAAATGTAAATAATTTTGGGTGCTAAAGTGGACACAATAAATGTAATTGATTTGATGATAATGACATTCACTATTATGTGATTATATGATGATGATGATGACATTGTTGTTGTTGATGATGACAATGACAATGATGAAGATGATGAAGACGATGATGATGATGATGATGAGATGAATGATGATGAAAACGATGGAAATGACGATGAAGTTGAAAATTATGTGATTATATGATGATGATGATGATGATGATAGTAATGATGAGAATGACAATTATGATGACAATGAGAATGACATGAGAAATGGTGATGATGATCCTTATAAGAAAGTGCTAGTAGAGGTAAATAAACCCAGTTTCACTACAAGCTCAAAGATTAAAATGTGCTCAATCATAGTTATAAGTTATGCATGTTTAAAATTGTAACCATATCCCACTTGTTATGCATGCTTTAAATATTGGTAAACATATCCCATATGATTTAAATGATGACGATGATGAACTAGATGACAATGACAGTGATGATGTTTTTGATGATGACGATGATGGAAATGATGATGATGATGATGATCGTCATATTTGTCATTGTCACCATGATTATCAAAATAGTCATCATCATCGACATTATCATCATTAATGTCATCATCATCACCATTTTCCTTGACATCATCATCATCATGATTATTGACATTTTCATCAGTTATTCATCATTGCCTTTGGAATAAGAAATAGCATATGCCCAAATATTTGATTAGTGGAAAAGGGTCATGGAGGACACATACGATTTATGCATGACAAATAACAACTTATTTTTTAAGATTATCAACGTCATCATTCTCACTGTATTCATCACCATTATCATTGTCATCATCACCATCATCATTATTCATTTCATTGCCATCATAATCATTGTCAATGTTGTCATTGTCATTATGCTCATCATCATCATCATCATCATCATCATCATCATTGTCATGGTTCTCCTCATTACCAAAAACATTATCATCATCATCGTAGCTATCCTCAATATCATAATCATTATCCTCATTGTCATCCTCAACATCTAGGTGTAAAAATGGATGAAAAAGTGGATAACAACATGGATGCAAAAAAGGATGCAAACATGGATGCAACAAAAGTAGGCGCAAAAGTGGGCGCATAATGGGGTGCACCAAAAATGGATGCAAAAGGTGATGCAAAAGTGGATGCAAAAAATGATGCAATCGTTGAAGCAAAACATGATGAAAAAAGTGGATACAACCATGGATGTAAAATTGGATGCAAAAATGGATGTGAAAGTGGATGCAACAAAAGTAGATGCAAAACTAGATGCAAAAGTAGTCGTAACACCCAACGCAAAAGCTGATGCAAAAGTGGATGCAAAAATGGATGCATAAAGGGATGCAATAACTGATGTAAAATTGGATGCAAGAAAAGATGCAAACGTGGATGCAAAAGTTGAAGCAAAAGTGGGTGTAAAAGTAGGCACAAAAATGGGTGTGAATTGGGATGCGACAAAAGTGGATGCAATAGTAGATGCAAAAAAAGACGTAAACATGGATGCAAAATGGGATGCAAAAAGGGATGAAAATGTGGGTGCAAAAGTGGATGAAAAGATGGATGCAAAAGTGGATGCAAAAGTGTCTGAAACAAAACTAGATGCAAAACTAGACTCAAAACAGGATGTAAACTTTGATGCAAAATTTGGCACACGAAGAGATGCAAAAAAAGAAGCAGAAGTGGATGCAAAAGTGGATGAAAACACGGGCATAAAAGTTGAGGAAAACATGGACGTAAAAGGGGGCACAACAAGAGTAGATGTACAAACTAGGTGCAAAATTAGGTGCAAAACTAGGCTCAAAACTTGTCACAAAACCTGATGCAAAACTTGGCGCATAACTAGGTGCACAATCTGGTGCAAATTACGTCGTAATTTGTGCCATATTTAGAAAAATGACGCAAAAAACACCTAAAATAGCACAACCCATGAAATTGCGCCATTTTGTCCAAAAAATGAAGAAAAATACACTGAAAGATGGTCTAGACGCAAAAAAGGAAGCAAAAACAGACTCTAATCATAGGGTTTTGCTGTAGTGTTTCTTGTCCTTTGATGTTTGCTTTGTACTAGATGTTGTACATCAACGAGAACTTGGCTTTGTATAGGATAGAAGCATGATTTTGTGTACTTGGATTTCCATAATTCATTTTGATTCTAAATGTGGGATTGAGATATTAACATTAATATGATTTAAAAGTATGTGGAGTTGAATGGAAAAATATGTAGGGACTCAAGATTTAGTACAAATATGTAGGATCCACAACCACTGAGGTCTTAGATGCCAACTTAGTTTACATGAAACACCCTCTAATTGGTGTCTACGTTGTCTATTTGTCACACTCACATATTAAGGTTCTGTGATTCTAGTTTCAAATATGGGTCTTGCAATGGCTTATTTATACCATGTGTATACTAGGCCAATAGGGATGATGTTTTTTTTATTGTGTGTTTTTCTAACTCGATGTCTATGTGCCATACTTAAAGGTTAGCGATGGGACAATTAGTGCATCTCCACAACCAAGTCTCTTGGCTAAGCTGATGAACATTTGACTTTATAAATGGAGGGTGCATACTTAACTTTTTTTCATCATCAAATGTCACAAAAATTGGGCCAAATATTATAAATTATGGGAACACTCGTTGTTTCCGCCTTTCACACACCTGGGGTGGGTAACGTGGCAGAAATATTCAAGCCACTAGGTGTGTCCTTGGGGGCAAGCCTCAAGTCAAGGTTGTTGCCTTGTTCTTGACTCCTTCGTTTAGGCTCAACTCCTAACGAAGCCAAGGGGGGTAGACCCTATTAAGTTACTAAGGCATATTACTTCAGTATGATTATGTTAAATGGAATAAGTTGTTTAGGAGTTTTGAATTAACCATAAATGACCAAAGATGACAAGATGAAAAAATGAGCACACGTAAGCACAATGCTGATATACAATTCACATATATCGAAAGAAAATAGCCAGTGCCTTAAAATGGACTCATAAAATAATCAAAGTACTTGCATGTGCTTGGAGTGAATGTTTTGCAATTCCCTCTTGGTATGTTTTAAGTTAATGTGAAATATGAGTGGATTAAAATTAGGTGAAGGGGGACTCCAGATATACCCGAGGGGTACTTGGAGCATGTCCAAAATAAACCTTCACGGCCACCTGCAAGGAATGTGTGGGCTGAATGGAGTCTCTCAGACTGTGTTCATAATACACCCAAAGGTGTAATAGATATTGGCACCCCGAGGTCACTTTCTAGGAGTTCCCACTTCCTTTGGGTATTTTTCCACCGTTTACTGTTTGATCGAGGCGTTGGATTTTCGCCTGATGGTGGTTAATTGGGGAAGGTGAAACCTAATTAAACTAGCCACTAACATTTATTTTGATGCAGCGTGACTGATCAAATGAACCGCATCCAAGTGCAAAGCATACACACCAGAGTCTTATCAATTTTAGTGAGTTTTAAGGGATGTGTTTTCTTAGAAAGAAAAACCCTCCAAGAACCTCTTTCGGTCCATGTGGACCTCAATCGGGAAATCAAGGAGGAGGTTGATTTTAGAACAATTACTTGCATAAATTAATTATAAGCATTAAAAAAGAAACAAAACACAAGTTTTTTCATTAGTCCTACCACGCATCTCTTTCCCTTTCGGGTCAATCGGGAAGTCGTGGGGTAAGTATTAAAGTTACTTTGATACTGTATATGGAATATATGATAAAGTAATCAAATCATGTTATTCTGCATCAATGAAACTAATATAGAGTGCACAAAAATAAGAAAATGCAAAAAACGATAAAAAAAGGCGTGAATCCCCCCAAGGGGGATGGGGAATGGGCTCGAAAGAGCCTATTCAGAGAAATTTTTTATTATCTGCTGTTAAAATATCAGTAAAATTATTTGAATCCTCTTTGTTCTTATCAGGATGAAACCAAGATCTTACAAATTTCCCAAAATTATAATTACAGTCAAAAGGGAGACCCCTGGGGGGATTCGGATGACCCAAAAGCCACTTTCAAACAATGGCTTCTCCTTTTTCTGTTATTGCTGATAAAATACAGAGAGATTATTAGGATGAAATATGCCCAAAATCACTTTGAAAGTACCTTTGGGTTAGCCTACTTTAACACAAAAAAAAACTAAGTTAAAACTAGTTAAAACGGTAAAAAAGGAACCAAGGAAAGCAAGCTTTCCTTGGGATATTGGCTTGCCTTTGGGGCAGAAAATGTTATATGCACTGATTTCTGGATTTTATCTTTTAAAACAGAAAATAGAAATATAATTCATGCAAACTACGGATTCTCTTCAAATTACCATGCAAAACGGATGATTTCCCTAAACTAGATCTAGAATGCTTTATGAAACTTTTTAGGAATGAGATCTAGATTATGAGCCTTGATACAATAGATCTATGTTGAGTTTTACTTTAATATAATAGATCTGAATAATATCAAATCTTGTAAACAAAGTAACCAGGTAAAATTTTGATTTTTAGAAAGAGGAAGAGAGAGAAAGAGTGCTGGAATCCTAGGAATGTTGGGCTTTGGAATCTACTTTAGTGGAACACTGAGGGACTATGTCCTCCAAAATATCCTGAAGATGAGGAAGATGCAAACTATTTCAACCCCTTCTACAAGTGAGATCACCTGCAACTTATAAATCCTTACACAAACAGATGGTTAAAACATAGGTGTTGTTGGAAAAATACAATTAGAAAGCATGCAATTAAACTTAAAATACATGCAACTCCAAGAGATATGAAACAAGCGAACAGTATGAGCACAAATCAAACTAGAATGATCTCTTACCCTAACAAGAGGGAGCTCTCTCCTTCAAGGCCAACAATTAACCAGCAAAAAGCAAAGATCAATAATACAGATTATACCTCATAAGCACTTGACAATCACCATCCACACATGAAAAGAATTACACCATAGATCTTGCCTCCAAAGCTTCTTTATTCCAAAAATAGTACACAATACAATAGCAATAGCTCTTCAATCCAGCTCTAACTAGCTTGGAAGAGGAAAATTGAGCTTTATTTATAACAAAAACTAGAAATCTAGCCCAAGGGGGGCACAATTCCCAAGGAGAGAGAGATTGCAATTGCATCTGAAGTCAATCTGGGCCTGATCTATGTCTAACTGAGCCTGATATGAGTCTCACTAAGTGCAGCAGTCAATCGGAGAGTTGATTTGACTGACACCTCAACCTGCTAACTGAAGCTTCTACCAAAACTCATCCAGATGAGCCCACACGTGTGGAGGAGAGAGAGAGGGCATAATTCCAAAGATTTCATGCAACAATGTACTCTCTGCTCAGCCTAGATAAGCTCCTTTTGTCAAAGAATGGTCAGATCCAGTCAATCCCAAGTCGATGACATTGATTTCAGTCAAATCAGAGAAAATCCCAATTATTTAGGATTTTGAATTTTCTCCATTATTTAATTAATTTAATAATTAAATAATCAATATTTGATTTTTAGGGTTTTCTGACCTGAGTGATGGAAAAATCACTCAAAACTTAGAAAAAGTGGGTCTATGGGTTTACATGGTGCTCTGAGCTTAAAAATGAGCACCCCCATGACTGAAACTGATTTCCGAGCCCACTTTTATTACAAAACCATATTTTCCAATTAGACTATTAAAAAATAGCCTAAGTTTTGTGGAAAAATTAAAATTAAAAAAAATTAAATAAATTAAAATCCTAGGGGAACTTAGACATGTTCATATGACTCGACAATAATGCCTAGCATGTTTATACATTGACAAATAGACTCTAATAACCTCAATAGGCTTAAATGCAAGCCGTCCACCCCAACTTTGGAGGTATTGAGTGAAAAACTCAGAAATTATCAGTCGTTTATTCAACAACCAATAATAACCAAGGGAAAAAGCACCCCGGGCTGATCGGATTGACAAATAAAGTCTAAGAGACTGAGTCTTTTACAAACACTATCATGCTAGAACATTTTATTACAACTCCCCTATGGGGTATGAACATGTGATATAGTACAACAAGCACTTCCAAAGGTCTTCAGAAGTCCAAACAAATCATCTTTGTCCGATTCACCATGCTCACTTGATAAAAAACCACTAAGTACAACTTAGGTGGTAACACTCGTGAGTTTGACCTTGTGTTTCCTTCTAACTACTACATCAATTTTCACATGAAGCCTTAAGATTGGAGTTTTTCTTTTTTCTTTCTCAACATCTTAACTCATCAAATATTCTATAATTAGTCTCCACATGGTACGTGGTGATGGTGTGTTTGGTCCATGTGTATAAATTCTCATTGTTTATATTTCTCGATAATCATGACAACACTTAGTATATTATGTAGTTATTCACAATCAAGGCATTGAAGCAGATGAGCAACATCACATATAGGAAAGGGGAAATAATATGCTTAGAAGCACTTTCCAAGGTAGCAACCTAATGATTGACATGACAAGACAACATTTCACCATTTTTCAAATGCACACCGGTGGGGTATTGAAGGTATTTAAGGAAGAGTTTAGATGGATCAACAATGATAAATTGATAATGTTGACCCAACAATTCCATGCTTAGAAAAAATGGATTTCCTTTATTGAAGAATTGTTATAATTGTGCCATGGCATGCAATGAGTGGTACATTTTTTTGCATTGGTGAGACAACAACTTGTAAGGACTATTGACATTAGGTTCTCAAATGGAACTTGATGAATCATTCAGGTCAGGTGTATAGATCTTACTCTGTAATGATGTCCATGTGGCATAATCTAATTGATCCATGTGGCAAGAACTATGCCAATGGTGGTATCTATTTATTAGAGTAACTTTATATGCTTTGACTTGATAGTTTGAATACTACTTATAGAAATTTTAAAAATAGAATCATCATACCAAGGAGGAACTTAAGAACAACATATGGATGGCCTGATAATGTTCATCAAGCATGATTGACTCAGTGAGCTAGTACTTAACTCTAAGGAATTAATACAAGATTTATCTCAAAAATATGAAACTAAAGAACATAATCATTATGATCTAATTGACAAGAAGCATTGATAACACAATACTAATCCACATTTGCAATTCTTTGAAGACTCAATAAATGAACCAAAGGTTATTAAAAATAAATAATGAGGTATAAGGGGCTATACACCACACTAGTAACAAGTGTAACAAATACTAAGCACAATATTCACATTCTAAAACCTTAAACAAGATGTCACTAGACTTGCAATTAACATTTTTAACATAATATGACTAAAAAAGATAACAAAATCCCAAGAATAACGTAACAATGTAGTCTCTTGAAAGGTTTGATAGGAGGTCAATATAGGGCCATGGAGAGGATTTTAGATAAGTTTTAAAGAATGAATAAATATAGGATAAGAAGAATATGAAATTATGTAAATGCAAGGGTGTAAAAGTCTCTATTGGACAAGGAAAAAAGTCATTTAAGAGGGAGATGATAAAGGGTTAAAAAATAAAAATAAAAACTCTATACTAGAGGTTGGGAGAATAATTTTTATTACAAATAAAAACAAAGTAAAATGAAATTTCATCATTGATTATGATATTATCAGCAAAAACTGAAACACAATAATTGATTATGATAATCTTGAAACCAAACCCAAAACAACTAATGCAAAATTATTTTTTAGTGCTACATTTCTCGTTGAATATTTTCTGAGTAATGAGCTCAGAACTGCTTTGGTAGATGAGGTGACAAAGAAAAAGAAAAAAACATATCAAATGACTTTGGATCATTATATAAGGAATGAAGATAACAGGAACAAGATATCAAGGGTGAGAAAAAGTCAAGTATTCATCCATCTATCACAAGAAAAGATCAATGAACAAGGAATACCAATGAACTAGTATGGCCACATAAGAATTGCATATGTTGTCTAATAATGAGGTAAGGGTTCTATGCATGGAAGGGAATTGTGTTTAGAAAGGATTTTATGATGAAACCAATATCCACAATGAAAATATTGAATATCCAATCCATGTCTTCGGTCCTTTCTAGTTGCTCTTAATATTTGAGGACTAGGGATGGAGCTAGAATCCTAACAACCATAATCAAAACTCTACATTTGGCTCATAAGAATTCAAGTATTCATAGAATCCCAATTGGTTTTGGTTTCATTCATGTCTACCCATTTCTTTGATGTAACAATTAGTAGAGATTTAACAAGGTTGTAGTAAGAGCCAAGAAACAATCAGAAGAGAGTGCTATGCAATAACCAAAGAAGGGGAAAGGGGCTCAAGAGATGCAAAACATCCAGGAGGAGGAAGTGGAAGAAGAGTTGGAGTTGACATGGATACAAGAGAAGGAATAGGATTTGTGGAGTTCATGGGAGTTGTCACATAGATTACTCCTAGACCCCAAGTGGGCCACAGTTCATTAACTTGGATTTTGGCTATACCATTGGCCTACATGGGACTATCATTAGTGATACCAATATTCGATACCATGAGAAAGCTCAACTCTCCCATAGAAAATTGGCGCAGACTTGTAATCTTTGAAGACTACATTGATACTTCTTTTTCTTTCAAAAATGAATCTTGTTTTACTAGTGAACAAAAGATAGTTATTGGTCCAAATCTTGAATACTCAAGCTTCTACTCCTTGCATAGGCAAGGGGAACCATCATGTCCACTTTGTTACCAACTTCAATTGAGTCTTTATTTATGAAAATATCCTATCCTACCTTATATATGGATTGTTATATCTAATTGCATCAGAATAGGTTTTGGGATGCTGTAAGATTGATAGGTATCTCCTTTTTGTGGAAAATCCCATGTGTAACTGAATGTTATTTTTGTTTTTTGTTTTTCCTGTTTTTTCATGTTCTGATAAACGGGTGGTTTCAAATAGTATTTTTGAATAGTATATGGTCAATTGTCTAACTTTCATTGAAGCAATGCTACATCTTCTCTAGTGTGATGGTTCAATGAACCTGAAGTTGGAATTAGGCTTTGACAGTGCAAAAATTGACTTTGAAGCCTTCAATGCCTCTTGAATGTCATTGAACTTAACACATAAGGGTATGTAATATGATTCCCAACAATGAAAAGCTTGACTAAAATTTTGCTGTGAAAATATGGGAAGATTTGTGAAATACTTGGTATTTTTATTTTGATTAGTTAACCATATTTGTTCTTATTACAAATTTAGTTTTTTTTTTATTGCAAGTCACAGTAGGTGCAATTACAATAGTATCTTATAGGTTCCTCTAGGTGCAATAGAAATAGTACAAGAAGGTACTACAGGTCTGGTTAATCTACAACAATATTATGTTAACGCTCAACATCAACATGCTTCCAAAGAGGTCAAAGAATGATGCCCAAGGAAAACCTACAGAACGTTTTGCAAAATAATTTCATATATGTCGTCATGTAAAAGACAATGTGCTTGTCATGTCCAAACCTCATTTATTCATTTTCACTTTTGTTTGATCACTTTGGTAGATCTTCCAGGTTATATCTCTGTGTCGCCATAGTCTGAATAGTGATGTGTTATGGATGTTTGTCAGTTTTGAATATGGGAGTCGTCACGTTAATGTTTTAATATCATTGATTTCAGCTCATTATGTCGGACACACCCACATTTGGTTTTTCAAAATAGAGTCTATTTGACCCTCCCGATGGTCTTTCAATGTTTGTGCGAGCATGAGTTGAAATCAAACATATCATTGGATGGAGGTAGCGACTAAAGGAGTGCCCTTGCATCATTATGTTTATAATAACTTTCATATGGAAGATCAGCTTGGCTCACCCATGTTGACTAGTATGGAATATCCTTCTCCATCAACTTAAATAATATAGTTACCAAAAATCTTTCCCTTTCTCTTAACATAGCTAGCCCAATCTAAATATTCCAAAATAGGCTTCCCCCAACCTAAATAGTTTAGATTCCAATTTAAATAGGCTTCCTCCAATCTAAATAGTTTAGATTCCAATTGGAGAAAAAACTCATATAGATTCTAATGATAGCAGGTATATTGAATTCAAAGTATGTCTATGATAACTTAGTGGAAGAACTACGTAGTATTATGAAAGGGCATGTAGGATGGTCTTGTCATAGACCTTCAACCTAATGGTCAACACATTAGGACAAAAAAAAAGCGATGTGCCTTATCATCTCTGTAGCCAGTGTGATAACTAGATCTTGTTCTTAGTTTATCTGTTGATTTTTTCCTAATTTTCAACCGTTGGTTTAGAATGATTTTACATTTTATGTTGATTTTAAGAATTTTTGACAATCAGTAATTTTTGTTGGATTTAATGCTTTTAATGGTTGAATTATTTCATTATTTTAGTTTTAAGGTTTGTCTTTTGGGCTTATTAGTTAATGTGTATATCTTTAAGCTTTCAAAAACTTATAATAAAAAATTATTCCAAGTTTTTCTTTACAATCTAACCCTCATTTTTGAGTCCTTTGTCAAATATTTTCATGAGGAGATTCCTGTAGCAGCTCTGTTTTTCTTGTTTTTGTCACTATCATTGGGAGCGGATTACGAGGTGATGGAAACGAATTCTGGAAACCTAAAAGACATTTTTTTCCACAATAGAATCATCTACAAAAACCTCTCTCAGTTTTGAAACAACTATTATCGTTTGAGAGATTCGAATTCATCTTTGTGGCCTATTTTCAAGGTTTGAATTATTTAATAATTTCTTGTTTTAGTCACAAATTTCCAGCATGTATTCCGATCAATTGAAGGGGGATTTTTTTAAAACCAAGAGAGTTTTTTGTTCATAACAGACTCATTAAAAAAAAACTCTCTCATTTTTTGCACAGGTGTCCTGAATCGAGAGATGTGAAGGCATCTTCGAGACCCAAATTTTAAGAAATTTGCCAAATTTCCCCAAATCTGATTTGTTATTTTTGGGTTAATTGTCTTTAAAGATTTTGAGTTATCATGTAACTAATTGATGTAACTATTTCAAATTTCGACCTAGAAGGTAGTTATGGAACTACTTTACCTTTGTAATGATAAAAGGAAGACAAACATACAGTTTTAGGGGGGAATTTTCACTCAAGGAGAGGCATTTGAAGCTTTGATATCTCAAGCTAGAACTTATAACTCTTATGTAAGTGGATGAATGTTATTGATTATATATAAACTGATAAGCCCTTTTACCTATCATGCTTTTTCATTTCTAATTTGGTTGATTAGTCAGTCTACAATTTCATTTCCTGTTTAAAGGTTTTATTCATGTAAATGCATGTATCATGTGGGTGAAATTAGTATTTCATGTGTAATGTTTATAGATTATTGGGATGTGTTTAATCCCCAGTTTATCTAACTTGTGCATGATTCAGTTCTGTATTATCTTTTAAATGTTTATTACCTTCTTGCTAATGACATTTTTAAACCAAAACCCTGAAAACCAATTTTGTTCTATTTCTATTTGAGATTGTGCCAGCTTGTTCTTGTGGTAGTCTAGGAACAATTTCTAACACAAACATCTTTGGCGCCTTTGCTGGGGATGGAAATCAAGATTATTTTATCCGGGAAGAACCACAATGACATAGATTTGACTCTTGATGGTAGACAAGAGAAGGACATAGAGATAGACTGCAATCATCTTCCTGGTGACTCCACGATTAAAGATTCCACTGCAAGGAGAATTTTGTTGACAGAAAAATGAAGAAGCCAAATGGAAAGACTGGGTATCAACTTGTTACTTTCCTCCATGAGGTTTTGTTCTTATTCATCAGTTCTTTCTTATCTTTACCATTGCATGTCAAAAGAATTATTTTTTGTTTTGTCTATTCCGATGATCATAAACCCTCAGGTACATATTCCTCTTTGGAAGAAGAAAGTATGCATTCTTCTTGTTTTATCGATGTTGATCCTATTCCTTCATTTGAAATACATGTGCAGCATGATATACATATACCCATATCTCTTGAACCTGATTATTTTGGTCATCTTGTAGAGAATAAAGCTGATCCATTACCTTCTACCATCACTGCCAAAACTTGCGAACAGTTTGTTGAGCCTCATTTTCAACTCACAGATTTTCAGTCTAGACTCAGACAGAAGATGTTTAAACCTCTTAGGCTGCCATCTCTCTTACATCCTTACCCTTCCTACTTTGTTGAAAATCTTCCCCATTTTACTGGAAAAGACCATATTACACCAGAGAAGCATTTAGGATATTTTCATAATTTCATTGATAATTTTGAAATCATGCATGAGGATGTTGTCATGAGGTTATTTTCGAAATCCTTTGTTGGAGATGTTGGGTTTTGGTTCTGAAATTTAAAAGTTGATTCAATTGGATCGTGGGAAGAGTTACATGATGTATTTTTGAAGTATTGGGGTAAGAATAAATCTTATGATCAATTTCTTTCCAAATTTTATAGTTTGAAAAGGGAGAATAATGAGCCAATTACTAAATTTAATTGGAGGTTTTAAATTTTTTATATCAGTATGCCCATGGAGATCAGACCTTTGGAAAAACTTGCTATGGTATATTATGTTATGGCTCAACATTTAGATCTTGTCTTTTTCCTGTTAGAAAGGAAATCATCATCTTTAAAACAATTGTTTGAGGATGCAAAATGAGTGGAGGAGAACATCTGAGCTTGCAAAATGCTTAGAGATCAGGCTCATGTTGAAGATATACAAGATTATGAACAGGAAGAAGAACATAGGTATCATCCAGATTTAAGACAGTTTTCTTCATCATTTTCAGATTTTCATATGAACAAGGATACAAATGACACTTGTGTTGATTCTTCATATCAGTTTGTTGACATTTTAGATGATAATATACTTTTAGTGGATTATAGTAGAAATTTCTAGCTCCTGCTATGAGATTATCATTTTATGAAGAAGAAGTTGCTTCTCTTCAACCTCTTACTATTGATATAAGAAATAAGCTGCCATTTGTGACTTATGGTCAATTTCAGAATTTTATTTGTTCAAGTTTTGGTCAAGGGTTTTTTTTAAAGGTCGAGAAGCAGTTTGAAGAGCCCTTGGTTTCCAGTCTTGAGCCAAAGTTTAAAAGGAACAACAATGGAGAGGAAGAGAATGATTCACTTTATGATGAATATAATGAAGACATTGAAGTTTTAAATCAGATATTTCATTATCAGCAAAAACCGATTGTAGGTGAATTATATTCCAATTTTTTTATTGAACAAGAAAAAATTATGAATTGCTTTGACTCTCAAATTGATAGCAGCCATACTGCAGATACTTTGAATGTAATATTAGATGTGTCTAATATCCATGACCGTGATAACTTTGCTGCTCAAAATCGTCATGAAAAAATGCCATTTTTTTTATGGATATAAAGAAATACTACAACCATTCTTTCAGTCCTCATTAGTTAAGTAGCACTCTTCAAAAATCAGTCAACTTGGGTTAATGGAAGATATAAAACATGATGAGCTCATTAGAGTCGAAGATTTTATATATTTTTCTCTTATTGCATTATCTCATGGAGTATTGAGAATTGAGGACACCCATTTGCAGTCCATTCTTTTTTAACAACATGAAGGAATAATTTTGCATGAGTTTCATGATCCTGTGGCTTCTTGGATGGAGTTGTATTTTTCAAATGTTTCTAATGCTCCAACTTTTGGCATACTTCCTAGTTCCAGTCATAAGTATCAGCTTCCTACAGACTCTTTATTGCATTTATAACATCTTTTGTGGGTCTTCTCAAACAGTAGCATGCATGGAATTATGATTCTCAGTCAAATAGTTTCTTGGCTTCACTAGAAGTATGATTACACTTGATTGGGTTGTTTCCTCCGATTAGAAGTAGGAGTAAATAGCAGAATAAGCTTGCTATATGAGCATGTAGATTCTTTTCAGTATGCTGGTTTGTAGTTGCATTTTGTCATTTCAGAGGTATGTGTTCAGAGTTTGAGAAAGTTGCAGAGATTTGGTAAACGAATACATCACCCAATGAATAAGGCACAAGGTCTACAGGTTCTTGAAGCCTCACAAGGAGGACTTCATCCCACAGCAAGAGCCAAATGTTATAACTAGATCTTGTTCTTAGCTTATCTGTTCTTTTTGTCCTAATTTTCAACTGTTGGTTTAAAATGTTTAAGAATTTTTTATAATAAGTAATTTTTGTTAGATTCAATGCTTTTACTAGTTGAATTATTTCATTATTTTAGTTTTAAGGTTTGTCTTTTGGGCTTATTAGTTAATATATATATCTTTAAGCTTTCAAAAACTTATAATAAAAGTTTATTCCAAGTTTTTCTTTATAATCTAACCCTCATTTTTGAGTCCTTTGTCAAATATTTTCATGAGGAGATTCCTGTAGCAGCTCTGTTTTTCCTGTTTTTGTCATTATCATTGGGAGCATATTACGAGGTGATGGAAACGAATTCTGGAAAGCCAAAAGCATTTTTTGTCCACAACAGAATAATCTACAAAAACCTCTCTCATTTTTGCAACAGCTGTTATCAGTTAAGAGATTCGAATTCATATTTGTGGCCTATTTTCAGTGTTTGAATTATTTAATAATTTCCTGTTTTAGTCACAAATTTCCAGCACGTATTCCAATCAATAGAAGGGGTATTTTTTTAAAAACCAAGAGATTTTTTTGTTCATAACAGACTCATTTAAAAAAACCTCTCTCATTGTTTGCATAGATGTCCCAGATCGATAGATATGAAGGCGTCTTTGAGACCCAAATTTTTAGAAATTGGCCAAATTTCCCCAAATCCGATTTGCTATTTTTGGGTTAATTGTCTTTAGAGATTTTGAGTTATCATGTAACTATTTGATGTAATTGTTTCAAATTTCAACCTAGAAGGTAGTTATGTAACTACTTTACCTTTGCAATGATAAAAGGAAGACAAACATACAATTTTAGGGGGGGATTTTCACTCAAGGAGAGGCTTCTGGAGCTTTGATATCTCAAGCTAGCACTTATAACTCTTATGTAATTGGATGACTGTTATTGATTATATATAAACTGATAAGCCCTTTTACTTGTCATGCTTTTTCATTTATGATTTGGTTGATTACTTAGTCTACAATTTCATTTCCTGTTTAAAGGTTTTATTCATGTAAATGCTTATAGCCTGTGAGTGAAATTAGTATTTCATGTGTAATGTTTATGGCTTATTGGGATGTGTTTAATCCCCAGTTTATCTAACTTGTGCATGATGCAGTTCTGTATTAGCTTGTGAATGTTTATTACCTCCTTGTTGATGAAGTTTTAAACCAAAACCCTAAAAACCAATTTTATTCTATTTCTATTTGAGATTGTGTTAGCTTGTTCTTGTGGTAGTATAGGAACAATTTCTAGCACAAACAACCAGCATATATGAAATACCGATCTTTAGAGTTGAAAGAAAAGGAATAAAAACACATACTACTCATCGAATGCCACCGCCGAAAAAGAACAGAGAAGGCAGTTTAATGAAAGGAGTGAGGGAATCAAGACTGATCATCACTCACCAACCATTAAATGTAGAAGCCCTATTGGAGATGGCAGAATGAGTATACATGGAATTTATTAAAAAATGGTAAAAATATAATGCAACAAACTTTGATGGATTCCACCAGTGAACCATGCCATAAATATTAATGCCAAAATGGGTAGACCACAAGACAAGTAATAATTCAAACACATCACAATGGAAGAGAGTGAAACACTTGGATAGGGATGATCTAGAGAGAAGTTGTAATTCATCATACAATCACCATGTGGACTAGGAATCACATGGCTAACAACAATTCAAGTTATGAAGGTCTCTACTACTTCCCAATTATTTTGGAAGGTATCTATTGCTCCCACTTTATATTATGCATCGTTGTATTTTGAAGTCCCATTGACATATTTGTAGTCAAACATTAATAAAATTATCGTATCTTGTATTTACTTCTTTGGGTATAAAAATTATGGTTACCTCACCAACACCAACTAAATACCTGCTATATTTTCCCAATAAAAATTATGGTTACGTCACAAAGCCCAACTAAATATCTGCTATATTTTCTCAATTTTGAGTGGTTTTGATCAAATGGAAATTTGGGACAATCAAACTGGTTTCAATGTGTTCTTATAGTAAATTCAAGTAAATTAGAACATGCATAGATCATAGGTTTGTACTTTTTTTTGAAGTTATTTTTTTTCTAATAAATTCATGAGTGGGGGTTGCATATTTTGACAAGCTTTAAAAACGTTTCTAAAGATGAAATCTAGAAAAAGGAAGCCATCTAACGACGTTGGTATTCGATATGATATTTTTCAAATTGCATTCCCTTCTATTTGTTTTTGTTTTTTATTCCTTAACTCTATGATATTAGGTGATGTAGCACTTCACCCCAACAATTGCATTGAAATTGAATTGCTTGAGTTTCATGATAGGATGTAGAGATCATTCCCAAAGCTAAAAGATCCAATTTTTTTAGTAATGGATGAAGAATCTTATGAGGACTCATGGGAGGATGGTCTGATGACTTTGACAATGAACATGATGATTGTTTTGATTCACTGTGTGTAATTTTTGATAATGGTGGATAACTTTTATGGTGAGCTCATATTGGAAATTTTAGTTTTGCAACTTATGTATCATAGTATATTTAATCATGCAACTATGGTTAATTTGAAAGGTATGCATCTCAATAAAGTGTTCAAAAAGTAATTTTTTTCTTTGTTCTTTTTATATATGTGATTAAAATTGTGCATATATATTTATATAGAAATGAAATCAAAATATATTGATGCAGATATAGGATTGGTAAAATATCAAGACATTAAAATATACTATGGATTATTCTAATTTATATGCACATTTGTCAATTCCCTTTGCTAAATAGAGTCATTAATTACTAGAGAAGATTGCAAGAAGACTTCAAGTTATGGTTGGAATCCAAAGTACCTTTAAATTGTAATGTCTAGCCAACACATAACTAGGCATGGCTAGAATTTAAAATTTTAGTAGGTATTGTTGATAAATAATATTAATGATTCTCTCACTGACTGTTAGTGGAAAATATTTGAATACATGCCACTTAGATGCCAGCTTTCCTCATCTCTTTTCTCTTAGGACATTTCAGTTGAAATTCAAGTAAATCCCCCCTCCATTACAACACTAGAGAATCCGTTATAGTTTTCATCCAATTTCTTACATTATGGTTATCTTTATATCCAACAAAAACCCCTCTACTCATTTGCATTCATAATGAGACAACCATATCTTGAAAGACTTGGGTTTCTTTTAGATGCTCCATCACAACCTATTTTTAGGATTCCCATTTTTGGTAGGATCTATTTCTCCCCTGAGATTTTGGTGGTTGTTTTAGTCTTACAATTACTCATGGAAGAATACTACTATTAATTAAGAGTATTTTCATTGTATCATTTATGATATGGATCTCAAATTATGTGATGTGTATGCCTTAGTTTGTGTTTTGAGCTTCCATGAACCATTTTGTGAATTTGTGGTATAAATATATATGTGTGTGTGTGTGGTATAATTATTTATAAAAATATAAATATTTAAGGTATAAATATTTTTGTGGTTTTAAAAATTGAAATCGAACTTAGAATCGGTCCAGGGTCAACTTCGTATCAGACTCTGAATTAGTAATGAATCGAACAATTTGAATTTAATGACTTGGTTTACTAAAAAATACATAAAATATTAAAATTTAGAGAAAAATAATATTTTAAGGATACTAATCCATACATATATGGTAGAAAGCATTTATACTCTTGAAAATATAGCAAAACCAAGTTGCTTCACTATGAACCGTCTCCAAATAGAGAATGATAAACCAACTAAATATCATAGCCAACTCAAAATGTGATCAGGTATTCCTCAAGCCTAAAAGTCTTCATATCCATATTTAAACTCTTGATTAACCACTAATCCAATGCTAAAGTTTAAACTTAAAAAAAAACACCATGTAGTCTCTACATAATGGAACTAAAAACCCGATGTACCCTTTGAAAGTTAATGAAATTGGTTTCACAATGGTGAATCTAAACATATGTTTAAGTAGGGACAAAGTGAAAGATGATCAATTTATTCTAGCATCACAAGAAAACCATGTATTATATGTACAAGATCTTATACATAATGATTGGTATGTAGTTCTGACATGCCCTCCAAAGGGATTTGTAAATAGTAACACATATTAATTTGGGTATGCATATATATCAAGTGTTGTAAACGTCAAAGGGACAAAATGAACAGATGATGAAACTATAGGTGATGATTGCATGTATTATGTTCGACAAGATTGTGAAGGAACATGGTTGGATATTGATAAATAACTACAATTTATGATTTATTTATCCATTCTCATTTAATTTGTATATATGAAACTGAAAATTACAATTGTATACTCTTAATTGTTTTGAATGTACATCTACCAACTAGTTGCCTATATTGTTTACTTGAATGCTATTGTTAAATTTTATGAAGATGTGCATATTAAAAATGTTTTTAACAAAAAAATGAATATTGTTTAAGTCTATCTGCATGTCTATCAAATCTTAATGCATATGAAGAGGATCATTGCTTAACTTCTTCAGGGAAAGTCATGCCATGTTTTTTTTTGTTCTCATTATAGTAATAATCAACTTATGATAAGTGAGGTGCATTTCATTAAGGGATATATATAGTGTTTATGCATTATGTTGATGTGACGAATGTAAACAATGGGTCTACCATAATATTTAAATATAACAAGTCAAATTAAAATCAATAATGTAAAAGAAATTTTAAGAAAAAATATTAAACATGAATATATGTGTATGTATTTATACACCCACACACATACAAATTGCTATGAGTGGTCTTCTCAATCACCTTCGTAAGTTTCTATGAGCAAAGTTTTAAACCACCCATGTAGGTTTCTGTGAAGGGGATTTCAATTTGTCCTTGTAGGTTTCTATGAGGATGGTTTCAAACCATCCCTGTATATTGGTATGGGATCTTCCACATCGAATCCATAACATGCTATGAGGGGGTTTCTAAACCGAATCCACAATATGTTACGAGGGGGGTTCTAAACAACCATGATAGGATTTTACAAGGGGGGTTCTTAACCAGCCTCATAAGTATCTACAAGGGTGGTTCTAAAATTCCCTCATTGGTTGCTATGAGGGGGGTTCTACATCAGCCTCTTAGGTTGCTACAAGGGGGGTTTCTAAACTATCATCGTAATTTTCTATGATGAGGTTTTAAAACCACCCTCATAGGTTGTTATGAGGGGGGGTTCTAAGCATCGCTCGTAAGTTTCTATAAGGGGGGTTCTAAATCTCCCTCATAAGATTCTACAACATGGGTTTCTAATTGGCCCCAAAATCTACTACAAGGAGAGTTCTAAACCATCCTCATCAGTTACCACAAGGGGGGTTCTATACCACCCCCAAAATTTAATCATTTTAGTGACAATTTTTGAAGAGATATAAAATACCCCTGTAGTTTCCATGTAGGGGGTTGTAAACCACTTCTAAAACACACATTTCAAGCTGGGTTTCAAACCGTCCTACGGGCATTATTGCTAAAAGTCAATCCTTTTAGCAATAGTTTTTGAAGCGATATAAACCACCCCTAAAAAGTGACTTTTATAAGGGGCGGTTCAAAACTACCCCCAAAAAGGGAATTTTAGGAGCGGTTCAGAACTACCCCCAAAAAAGTCACTTTCAGGGGCGGTTCCAAATCGCCGCCAAAATTCATTTTTTGGGTGCGGTTCAGAAACACCCTTAAAAGTCACATTTGGGGGAGATTTATATTTCTTCAAAAAATTCTGCTAGAAGGATTGACTTTTAGAGACAGTGCTTTTAGGGGGGTTTTTTGCAAAATCAACACAAATGCTAAAACCCTTTCCAAATCCACTTTTTGAGGCAAAAAATTACCACCTCTAAAAATAATTTTTGTAGTAGTGAAAAATTTGACTATAAGATCACATAACAAGAATGTTGTACTGATTGAATAGGACAAAATTCATAAGAAAGAACATATATATCAATACTTTCACATGGTCAATTATTTACCTTGAATTCTGAAAAGAAGAATGAAATCCATAACTCATCAAATGTTTGGACAACAATAAAATGCAAGTTGAATCAATTATAGGAAAAATCCATTTCTCTATCATGGAATCGTTTGAAAATAAGGAATTTGTCCCAAATCAAAGTCAAAGTATATTTTAATGAAATAATGGTATGCAAGGAAAATTCATTTTTTTATAATTCCCAAGTCCCTAACTATTGGTAGAATTCATAAGAAATACAATCAATTCAAAATCAACACCCAACAAGTCAAGTAAAATCTATTTTTTTGCAATTCCCAAGTCTTGGTATATGATCAAGAACTAATTGATTGGTTGTAATATAAAATTAAATGCCCACAAAAACTATGGTGCCAACACAAGCAAGTTAAAGTTTCGATGACGACAATTTACTTTTGCTAGCCTTAGTTTACTATGTTATCCCAGTAAGACATTGATTTATTTTAGTGGATTTTGCTTGGCTCGGGCCTACAAAAACTAAAACTACAAGGAAAAGACCCTATAGTGGAGGTTATAGCGAACATTTTTAGGGTTACAATATTAGCCAAAATTGTTAAAAAGACCTCTACTACAACCTCTTCCAATGGTATTAGATTATTTGGTGGAGGTTTTTACGAAAATTTATTATAACTAAAAAGAACTCGATGTTTGGAGCCTTTAGAGAAGTTTTTTTCTTCGATGGACTTTATTGATAGAAGCACATTGATTCTAACAAATTCCAAATGAACTGGTGCATTTAAATACATACAAGCACCGATGTGTACCTAAATTTTAAGGGCATCGATGCTTTATAACACTATATGCACCGATGATTTATCAAAAAGCATAGCACTGGTGCTTATGAACTCTTATAACACAATGGCGCTAAAAGTGAAGAAAAAAATGCAAGTGAATTTGACTGGGCCATTGACATTTGTTGATTTTTACATTTCGTGGTGCAGTTACAATATATTGGAGCACCAATGCACTGATATAGAACGCACTAGGGTGTAATAATAAAAATGCATCAGGGCATGCAATGAGTAGTTTGTTTCACATGCGAGCATTTTTTTAAACACATCAGTGTAACATTTACTTAAACAAACTAGTGCAATTAAAATGATGAAAGACACTGGTAATGATTTTTCTCTTTGGTGAACAATGACCAAAGATGTCACACTAATATATATAATATATATTAAATTCCATTATTCATTAAAAATAGAAATATTTTTTTTATAATAGTATTCATATAAATTTTATTTTAATTATTGCATTTAGATATGATGTTTGGATTAATTTGTAAAATCATCAGTTTTTGTGTATATTATAATATGTAGTCATCCATATATTAAATCAATGATGAAACATTTCACAACAACATTGGGCATTGCAATAGAATAAAAAACTTTATTTTTATTATATATGAATAAAAGGGCCTTTGTCATATAAAATGGGGAAACATAAAGGTCCACAATAATTAAAATGTCAATATGTAATTGTTACACTTATTAGTAACATGTTTTCTTTCAGTTGAGATACTATGTCCAATACATTATACATAATGTTTCATTTTCACATACCGTATTATTTCAAAATAGACAACAACTTGTATAGTAACATACAATTATATTGACCATCAATCTTCTCAAACTGTTGTTAGTGCTCAATCTACTTACATGACTTGGGTCATTTGGGAGATTTTTTGTTGATTGCCTTGATTGCGTTCCCCATCTTAATCTTCCATCTACAAACTTAAAAATATAGTGCAATAAGTGTTTCTACATTGGTGAGAATAAAAAAAATTAAATAGATAATACACATGAATGTAAATTGAAAATGTAACATAGAAAGCATCTAGTCCTACATGATACACATTCTTTCAAAACCAAATCTCATGCCTTCTCTGAACAAATCTTATGTACTTGGCTCCACTCTATACTTTGTTTCCTGCAAGTTTTAAACTCCATCGCAAATCATAGATTTAATGCAAATGATTTTGTTATTCCATTAATTATAAAATGAGAGAAGTAAAACAACATAGATACTTAAAAGATACACAATTAGTTTTTGATACGCCAACATATACTCACAACCCATACTTAACCCAATGTCAATCAATTCTTCTGATGGCTCTTGTTTGTATGTTAGCACATGTTTGAAGACATCTAAGGATGGTTGTTGTAAAATAACTAAAATATAAGGATCATAACAAATATGAAATCTTAAGTTGTTACAAGGAAATCACAATAACTCGAAAACTTTGTTATCAACCATTTTTTTTCTTATTGTCCTTTCTTATGTTCTGAATGGGTTCTATTTATTTTTTCTTTTCTACAACAAAACAATTTAAAATTAATATTTAGTTCTAAATTAATTAAACATATGTACATAATAGAAAAATTCAATGATTACATACATTTGAAGCGAGTTGATGTCGAGATGGGTCATCTTGCAATTCAATTATGTACATTTATTTAACCACCTCCTTGTACATTTTTTTTGGACATCCTCACTGACATATTTCAAATATCAAATTGTTCATCCTTTGGTATTTTCATAATCTTCCTAGAAAATTGAAATGACAATAAACTATTTTGATACTGATATGAAAAGTAAATAAAACATAATTTATATTAATAAAGGAATTCTTTTTAGTAGTATATACATATTATATAAAAGTATGTTTAGAAATATTACCTTTTTGAATGATAATTTTTTGTTTTGTATGTTTTTTTCTATTGTAAATTTGATAGGTCTCATTGGTCATTGCTCTAGAAACGCCTCCTAGCGTTTAGATATAACCCGATTCTTGGAACCATTGGATTGATTTTTGTATCATAATTGGAAAGTATGCATACACATTCTTTTATCTATCATAGTTTTATTAAAGCACCCCCCCCCCCCTTCAGAACTTCCAGCACCACTCCATATGAGCTAAGGACCAATTCATCATCATTTAATATGATATTTGAATATATAGATATAGGCACATAAACTAAAGAGATATACAATGAAAATCAAATTAACAAGAAATTACTAATGTAACAAATGATTTATCATACATCAATACACAAAAAATAGAAGTAGATAGGAAGAAAAAATGATGCATTTTATTAACTTGAATGAATGGAGGTGAACATTATTTAAATGAATGAAATTTGAATTAGGTTAAGAGGCAAATCAAATTTCTCATATAATGTAAGAGAGTCTATTCAATCTTAACTAGATTCAAGGACCCTTAGTTAGCAAAGAAAACTCACCTAGATCAAGTTTCACTGACCCAAGGCTCCCCGATTACTAGTTTTGGTCAAGTGATGTGTAAGGAACTGATTGTATGTGCATGCAAATCCCTACAATTACTAAATAAGGTTGGAACCATTTCATACTAGCTAAAAAAGAGGTCCATGGATTCCCTGAACATTGGAATAAACTCCCTAGATTCACTCCATAACTCAAATGTGCAATTTGGGACACTAAAATCAAGGAAAATAAGCCTTAATTGAAGGAATTCATCGTTGTTGATTGAATAGGTAAAGAAGATAATGCATTTGTCTTAACTTGAACATCCGTGTAGTAGGGATTAGTTGACAATTTGTAATCTAGAGTAGCAAGAACACGTGCTCAACTAACAAAGAATTCATATGGCTTGTTTGTAGGATTGCATTTGTGGACAACAAGGATGTCAAGGTGAGAAATTAAATTAGGTAGGGAGGTGGAAATGCTACAAATTTCTTGGGGGAAGCTAATAGTATGGCCGAAATATCTATATTGTCCGCCATGGGCATGGGTAACTTGTAGTATTGGGTTGACATGAGAAATGAGCATTTCTTCAACTTGATTAAGTATTACAAGGATAGGTGGTTGGATTCCAGGATCCATGTTGTTTGTTAAGGAAAAGCGATGCCCTTTTCTTTCCACAATGAACCAAGAGAATGCATGTGCACCATTTAAATTTTTTTTTAATGCCAAGATAAGGTTCCATGCATATAGAGTAAACATTCATGAGAGAGAGGTTGTCAAGTCTTGAGTGGTGTTGCAGCTGCAACAATTTCCCAAAATTTCAAAAATTTCGGGACCCTCCCTTTGCTTAGATTAGTTTGATTTTGTTCTTTGGTTTGATCTAGGGACTTTTCAGAGAGACTTTTCTTATACTTGGATTGATCTACCACTTGTTTTAATTTTTTTTTAACGCTTGAAAAAATCCAATGTTTGATCAGACTTCATCGTTGCTTTTAAATGCGTTTTCAACATGACTGAATCAGAAGTGTATTTGCCTTTCCCCCCCCGCCGTTGCAGATGGATAACCGGTTTTGGCTTTGTTACTTTTCTCCGATACGTTGGTTTTCACATCGGCTGTTTTTTGGTTTTTGCATCAAAACTTTTATTACTTCTTCTTCCGCAGTTGCGGATGGAAAACTTCTAACTCTCCTGATTACTGTTTTGGCTTTCGACTCCCGCTTTGATATTTTCGCCGATCCCGTAAGTCTTAGGCTTCCGCCATTGCGGCTACGGATAGCTTTATCGTTCCTGGTTGTCCAGTCGTTTTAAAACCCCGACGTTGCGGATGGTGATATCCTTTATGGTTCCGCCATTGCGGATGAAAGAAGCACTAAAATTGTCGATGTGTTAGTCGTTCTTCTTCTGATTCAGACTTTACCCATCGCGGATTGATTTATCCTTCACGGTTCCGCCGTTGCGGCTCTCGTCCCACTTCCGCTCTGATAATTTAAAGTTTCGACACGCGTTGTTTATTGTCTCTCAACTGTCCCCACGGATAGAGTAAGGTTTTGGTCACCCGGAGTTGCAGAAGGGTTTGTGCTTTCGACTTCTGATATGTTTGGCTTTCGCCGTCCGATTTTATGTTTCGCCCACCGTCATGTTGACTATATATAGGTATGGGGTTGGGACATGTTTTATTATCCCACTGTCGTTTCGACTATCGCAAGCTGTCAAAATCGTTGCTATCGCTCGCTCATGTTCACCCGGTCCCCCATTCTCGGTACCCGCATTCCAGGTGTCTCAACCGTGAAGCTTGACAGGCCTCTCCATGGTGGTTACATGTCGTTTCCAGGTAGAATCTTGTCACCCTACCTCGTTCCATTCGAGTTGTTGTCGATTTCCCTACTGTTAGGTTTGTTGCGGCTGTTTTCTTCACCCCGTAATTACATGCATATATAGTAACTGTCAGTGGGGGGGGGTGAGTTTTTTGACCCACCGGTTGTTTTACTCCGCGACCTCTGTTATACAACCCTGCGCTTGGAAAATTGGGGGTTTGGTGTAGACAGTCATTACGCCATCTGCACCAATCTGCCTTATGCGACAACGTTGTGGAAGGGGAAGGTTATGTGTGGTTTTCCCGAGGCCTTTGAAATGTTTTCCCTTTCCCCCTTTGATTTTGTGCTACCCGCATCACTTAGACCACGGTCGCCTTTCAACGCGCTGTTCCACGCAAATCGATTCACGGTCGGTTTCTAACCCGGGCCGGGGGAGGGAGGTATATCACTGCACATAGCTATTGACCATAGTTAGCACAGACAACGTTTCTTCCTGAAACCTCACCGTGAGAACTCGCATAATTACCACTGTCTTTCCCGGGCAGTGAGATAACCATGGCGCCCGCAGAAAGCCGGAGTTTGTTTCATGTTAATGTAGATTTATTTTCCAACTTGATGTGATTGATAGAATTGTTGTGATAGCAGATATCGGTGTTAGCTTGCATATCTTTACTGCATTTAACTAATTGTTGTCCAGGTAAACATAGATAAAGTAGAATGCTGCACATGTTGTCTCAAGGTTTACAATGGGGTCATGAATGTCTTAACGATGATAATTGCATGTATAACAGGAAGATTCAGAGATCAAGATGTCAAAGCGACAAAAGAAGAAGGCCCCTGTGGTCGAAGAGGAGCCCGAAGTGGAAGTCATTACCAAAACAGAATACATATACGAAGACACCAAGTGTATATCTGGTGTGGAACCTGAGTACCAATGGGGAGAGATTTATAGGCTAATCATGCACAGAGAAGTTCTTGATATGGACTTAGAAGAAGAATCCATATATGCCAACATAGAGAGATCTTCACTGATGAATATTGCCACCAAACCAGAGCTGTTCCCATGCTCTGAAGTAATTGGTTGGATTCTGCCTCGAGCAGATGTAACAAAAATGATCCTGGAGAATGTTGAAAAACAAGGCTATGCTGCTTATAGCCCCGGATATGTAGCCCTGGACTATCACCTGCTAGAAGCACAAGTGTTTTTATCTGATGATTGGCTGAACAACGTTAGAATGGACCTTGTTGAGACTATGAAAAGAATGTTGTTGCCCAGAAAACATTTCAGAACCAGGCCAATGGGTGATTATGATACAGCAAGCTTAAGGACCCCATATAGGTTCATAGCTTTAATGCTTAATAGGATTTTTGGGAGATCCCATGGCAGGCTCTTCAAACTGGAATGGATGCCCATCATTTTTTATGTTGCAACCCAGGGGACAATTTTCAACTGGGCCAGCATTGTATCAAATAGTCTTTCAGCTTGCATGGCCTCGGCTTTGGGAGGAGTGCACCAAAAGAGATCGGAATTCTATATGAGTTCCATACTTGTAGATTGTATATTATGCAATCAACCTTTCCCCGGCCTCAGGTGCATCTGGGACAGGGAAAGAATGCCTGTCTATTCTGCGTATAAACCGTTGTGGGCACACAAGTATCACATCCATTACCGAGAAGTCCGCGAACAGTTTATTATGCCATTATATACACTCATTTTCCTGAAGGAGTGTGATTGCATGTCAGAGGAGGCGCTGCAAGTAATGGAAGAATATGTAGACTACTATCTGACTGAGGATGGCCTTTACTTCAGGATGTTTGGAGGTTCAAGAGCTCCTTCCCTGCTGCCCAAATACGCCACTGATTACATCATCCACAAGGAGGCAGTGAGGCAAGTCTTCTTGGATGGCATAGGGAGCTTCTTGTTTGAGCATAAGAAGGCTGCCTATCCTCCTTTTCCTTTCAAGTTAGGAAGCTACAGATTCACCAGGGTGAATAAAGCGGATGAATTTGTAGAAGAGTTGGAAAGGTTTCATTTTGGCAAAATGCTCTTCCACAGAAATGATTCCTGCAGCAAAGTGGCCGATCATTGCAAAGAAAACAATGTCCACTTTGAGTACACCCACCATTGGGATAGAGAAGAATCTGTCTTCCGAAGTGCCCTGAACATGACAGCCTTGAGGAGAAGGTTCAAGGAAAATATAATCACCAAAGGTGGGAAGGGAGATGAACAAGAAAAAGCTGAGGAAGAAGCCAAGAGAAGAAATGAGGAAGCCCAGAGATTGGCACAAGAAGCTGTAGGGTGGCTGCACACAGAAGAAGAAGAGAAAAGAAAAGCTGCGCAAGAGGCAGCTAGAAAAGTTGAAGAAGGTGCGAGGAAAGAAGAAGAAGAAAAGAAAAAGAAGCTGGACGAGGAACTTCAGAAGCAGGAAGCAGAGAGGCTGAAGCTGACACAGACAGGGACAGAACAATTAGCTTCTGACACAGCTGGAGGGCAGACCTAGGACGTGGAGAACCTCGAGGTTCAGGACCCACAAGTACCTGCTGCAAGCACACCCATGGTCCCCACACTCAAGCCGGTCCCCTTTGTACAGAAGGTGGGTGAAGAAATCCCTGATTTCAATACTATTTTCTATGACAGGGAGACCAAGAGGATAGTGAAGAGAACAGAAAGGAAGATTGAAATAGGTGGTCTGTCCAGGAAGATTATCACAGATACACCCGTTGTGCTTGGAACAGACCGGGATCCCAGATTCACCATCCGAGCCGGAGCTGCACTGATCCACGCCTCTGAGGATAATGTGGACAAGATTATGACAGACTTGGAGCAATGCAAGAAGTCCTCTGCGCAATTGAAAGACACCTTGAGAAAAGAGAGAGAGGAAAGTAATAGGCTGAAAAGGAAGTATGAAGACATGAAAGAAGAGATGAGAGCCTCAAGGGATGAACTACAGCTCCTCCAAGTAGAGAGACAAGCTAGGGAGACTACACAAGAATGCCTGGAGAAAGTGCAGAAAGAATATCAAGAGCTAAAGATGGAGAAGGAACGGCTGCTGGGAAAGGTAGAAGAGCTAGAAGAGCAGCAAAAGATCATCTTGGAGGCCAGTGAAATGCACACCCAAGAATAGGAAAAGAAACATCAAGAGCGCATTTTTTCTCTAACAACTACTCTGGAGGAAGCAAGGGAGCAGCAGGTTAACCTCCAATCGTTCAAAGAGCATGTCTTGGCCCAAATGGCTAAGATGCTGCAGCTACAGACTGCCATAGAAGAGGAGAGATGTAAAGTGCTGCAGGTAGATATCCGATTAGAGGAAATCTTGGAAACCTCCTCTTACTTTGTGGATAGATCTCAGGACGTTCTTGAAGTCCTGATTGCAAGAATGGTGAGATTGGAAAATAATGAAGAAATTTCAGCAGAGCTGCCATCAAAGGATCAATAGGCCCTCAAGCGGGATTATGACCTATTGGAGTTTGCTATAAATACTGCAGAGGATTTCAAGAAAGCCATTAAAAATATGAAAGGAGCATGCACAGAGTTCTTTAGAAGGCTCCTTATTACCTGCAACCGATGCCAGATAGAGGTCAAGCAGAGGCTTGATGCTTTCCCAGACCACAACTGCTTTGTGGAACTGTTGCAGAAGAGATATCCCGAGGAGGAAGTGAAAGTTCAGCATATTAAAGCCCTGGACGATCAGATCTTGAGGAGTGAAGTAGATCATTCAACCATCAGTGTTCAGTTATTGGATGATCAACTTTGTTTGAGTGCAGCCAGGATTGAAGCTATAAAAAACCAGGCTACAAAGTTTGAGATCAACATTCATTTTTTGGAGCCTTATGCATTTGAGGGCATCGCCTCTTAAGCTTTGGAATGGAAGAAGTTTCTAGACACCCAAGTGGGACCCTCCTCGTGAAGGATTGGTCATTTTTGTAATTTGTAATGATTTTGTAAAAAAAGATTTGAGAAAATTAAAACGTTGGGATACGAAGGGTTGGGAAGCCCAAAGGTTAGTTTGGGCAGCCCAACTGTCTCACCCTTTTGTATAAATGTAGAAGGCTTAGAAGGGATAGGGGATTTTTCCCAGTTAGAGAAGTAAAGCAATATTGTAAGAAGAACTACTCTTTTTTTGCAATAAAGAGTTATTGTTTGCCTGTTGGAGAAAGATTGGTGGCACTTTCAACTGTTATGCTGTGGATGGTGGAAAGATGAACTTTCTTTGTTTTTCCAGCTTTTTGTTCATTAATCGTGAGATCGTTCTAACTCTTAGAACCTATGTTCTTGTTTAAATGATTTCTGGTTTATTTTGTGGAATTACCACCATGAGTAATGTATGCTGTTCATAAAACAATTGGCTATCTGATTGTTGAAATATCTGTAATCGTTCATGTATTGTGGAAAGAAATATCAGCTAACTGTAGTTTCTCTTTATATTGCATGTACAATACACATTACTCATAAATAAGTTACAATCTGGCTCCCCGGGGATAGATAGATAGATAAGTAGTTAGTTTACTTCATTCCTGCATATGTGATTTAGATGCTGGTGAGTCTAAGATGAGAGGTAAGAACCTGCGCATCACATTGTGACCACTCCCTACATCCTTATCATCCTGCATTGTTAATTAGGCACTTGCATCTCATATATTAAGTCAAAAATACAAAAATACACAGTGGACCGGGCCGCAACCGGTAAAACCTTTGCTTTTGTTACTTGACCTACGATAGTCAAACCGTGAACCGGACAGATTCCCTATACCAAATAGTCACGGGCTAGTTGGGAACGTTGACTGGGGAGAATCCTTTGCTGTTGTTGCCTGCGAATTTCCAGGCCTCAACAGTTTCTGGCGCTAGAAGGAGGGCCGCCAGTGCATGGATGGCTGTGGAAACTTATTTTCCCAAGATTACCCCACTAGCAGATATTTGGAAGGTTTTAACCTAACCAAAGTAGACTCATCGGTTTTGTTCTACCTTCAAAGCAGGTAAACCTGGTTTCACCTTACGTTGCTCTTTGCTTAGACTTTTGTTCGTTCACCTTGCTCATGGCTGGAATTAATGTAAATCAGCCCAACACTCTGCCGGCTTGGAGAGCTAGATCACCTTTGAACCTAACACCTCCTTTGCATAACCTACCTCAAGCTTTTGACAAGCTTCTGCCTAAGTTTGACCCCGAGGAAAAGACTGCTGTAGATGACCACCTGCAAAGATTTTATCTAGCAGTAGAAGGGCTAAGGGCTGGGGAGTATGAAGATGTGGTCTGTAGATTGTTCCCACATACCCTGAAAGGAGCAGAGGCATCCTGGTATTTCGGTTTGCCTGCAAACTCTATTCCTGATTAGGACACCTTCGAAAGGATTTTCAGAAGTAAATACACAGCCCTAAAGACACATGCCTCATTGATGAAAGGCCTTGGTTTTTTAAGAAAAGAGAAGGATGAGAAGGTGCATCATTTCACTCAAAGATTTTCAACATAAAGAACTTTTCTAGAACTGACAGACCCTCAGACAAAGTCTTAATTGAGTATTATACCTCAGCCTTAGGACCTGAGCTGGCCATGTTTGCCAAGATGAAAGCCAAACCTACGTTGGTAGAAACTTACGAAGAAGCAGAAAGGGTAGAAGCTGAAAAGGAAAGTATAGAAGACTATCCCAAGCAACTTGAGGAAAAAAATATAGGGAGAAGAACCCTATTGCCATCTAAACCTAAAGAGGAACAATCGCATAATTTTGAGGGAATGCTGAAAATGATGCAGAAACTATCCAACCGAATAATAGAGCTAGAGAAAGAAAGGGAAATTCAGAAAACTTACAAAGCATACTATCCAAAAAGAGAGGACAACAACCAATGGAAAATACCTCCATCAAATTTACCATCAATGAACATAACAGAAGTAGGGGGGATAATTTCTGCACTTTTCACCAACAACCTCATTCTGAAAAGAAGTGTCCTCAATGGTTAAATTTGATGACATTGGTGATTAATAAGCTGTTGGACTCTAAATTGACCAAGGACGATGGTAAGGAGGAAAAGAAAAACCAGACCATAGAGAAACAAGATAATGATACCATGTTCTTATGGAATGGTGTCTCGTTGTTCAACACAGAAGAGAATGCTCTCAAGTCTGAATACACACCTACAACAACAAAAGATACGGACCTAAAAATTAAGGACAATGCAATAATTTTGAAGATTAAAAAATTGCAGGAGAATGTCAAAAGACAGGTTGATGTGAAGGCTAAAGATAAAACACTTGAAGTCACTACTATCGACCAGGAGACCGAGCTAATCAGTGAGCATGTCAAACCTATAGAAGAACAGTTAGGTGTTAATGAGGGAAACACTAAAGAAACTGAAGAGCTTGAAAATGATATGCCCACTCAAAACCAACTAGGAGAAGAAGACATGGAACCAGGTTGGGAAGAAAAAGATGACACCCCACCTTTTCTTTTGACCCTAGAAATGCTGAATCATAATGTGCATAATTGCTTGGTAGATTCTGGATCAGCGGTGAATGTTATTCCACTTGAGGTTTACAAAACGATTAATGGACAGCCAGAATCCATAGCCTGGGAAGTAACGCAATTAGATAGCACAGGTGTCAAAGTAGTGGGAGAAATGAAAAATGTCCTCATTTGCTTTTCTGCAAACAACAAGATATGTCAATTTATTGACATTACGGTGGTTGACATACCGAGTGGATATGGGATTATTCTCAACCGAGATTGGTCTGCTAGGTTAAAAGGTTATTTTGCTTCAGATTGGTCTCATTTTATTGTTGCCTCTCAAGGGTACCCCAAATCAGATTAAACTTTTGAGAGAGCCTTACATGAAGCATACTGTCACTAAGCTCGGATAAGGAAATGAATCTGCTGATTTTCTCCTGGGAAATTATCTGACTGAGCTTAAGCTATGACATCTTACCTCAAGTAAGGCCAGTTCTATGATTGACACTTGGCCTGAGCTCCTTCAACTTCCTTAGGCTGAAAGGGATGACTGTCGGATAGTAGACATGTGTTCAATTTCAAAAATAGCATAGCTAGACCATGGTTAGATATCCCATGTCTATAATCCAACCCACCCCTTAACTCCCTAGGATTAAAGATTTTCAGGAGTGGGCAATTTTTTCTTTTCTTTTGCTTTGTACATAAATAAATTGATATTGTTTTTCTTTAATGCTTTGATGTTATTTTCTTAGTTTATTAATTTGAGGCTATTTTCTTTTGATTTATTGCTTTGCTATTGTTTTTCTTTTAGTTTAATGCTATTTCTTTTGGTTTTGAATAAAGAGGCAAACTTTTGGTTGCAATGGAAACATCAGGGTTCTTTATTAACTGAAACCTTGAGCAAAAGACTGTGCTTTAAAACATAGAATGTCCTCTAGTAGCAGTGTTCCTAACTGGCCATGGATTCATTGAAGTCTTACTTAACCCCTGTAAATAAATCAGAATTGAAAAAGGTCTGGAATACTATTTCGAGGCTCCATCCATTTCACATCTTAAATGTCCAAGGGAGTGACAACAAAGGACCCACGGAAAGGAAGTAGGGCAAATAGTATATCATATATAAATGATCCCATGCCATGATTTTAGAAAAGCTAAAAGCTATCAAGAGTCAAAACTCCTTAAAAAGAAACAATACATATCAAAGCAAAGTTTCAAAAGCATGATTTTCAAATTGCCAAAAGTTCCTCTCCGTCCGTGAGATGAAAAGCCAATTCTTCTCTCACACAAAAGGGCACTATGGATAGAGGGGCCTAAATAAAATTCAGAAAGAAAGGCAAATGGAGGACTCAAAAAGAACTAAAGCTCAAATGGCACAAAAGCGCAGTTGGCATGGGGATGAGGAACACAGGGATAATGTTGTTTACTATCTGTTACAATACTGTGGTGTCCAAGGTGGAAACTACTGAAGGAAGGGTAAAATAAACGTCATTTATTAAGCCTCAAAAGATTTATTCAGACTTGCAAATATTTCTGATGTTACCATTTCCCAAAGAGTGGACTGCTTCTTAACGATTTAAAGGCATGATTTGGCCAGCTTAGGAATACAAACATCTAGAAGAGTTCAGCTTTTGTCCAAACAGTCTTAAACTGGGAAGGAGTTAATTTAGAAATCTAGGGTTCACCAGGTAGTCGCCAATTGTTGTAGCTACAACAATTTCCCAAAATTCCAAAAATTTTGGGACCCTCCCTTTGCTTAGATTAGTTTGATTTTCTTCTTTGGTTTGATCTAGGGACTTTTCAGAGAGACTTTTCTTATGCTTGGATTGATCTACCACTTGTTTTAATTTTTTTTCTAACGCTTGAAAAAATCCAATGTTTGATCAGACTTCATCATTTCTTTTAAATGTGTTTTCAGCATGACTGAATCGGAAGTGTATTTTCCTTTTCCCCCCCCGCCATTGCGGATGGATAATCGGTTTTGGCTTCATTACTTTTCTCCGATACGTTGGTTTTCACATCGGCTGTTTTTTGGTTTTTGCATCAGAATTTTTATTACTTCTTCTTTCGCAGTTGCAGATGGAAAACTGCTAACTCTCCCGATTACTGTTTTGGATTTTGACTCCCGCTTTGATATTTTCGCCGATCCCGTAAGTCTTAGGCTTCCGCCGTTGCAACTGCGGATATCTTTATCGTTCCCGGTTTTCCAGTCGTTTTAAAACCCCGACGTTGCGGATGGTGATATCCTTTACGGTTCCGCCGTTGCAGATGAAAGAAGCGCTAAACTTGTCGATGTGTTAGTCGTTCTTCTTCCGATTTAGACTTTACCCATCGCGAATTGATTTATCCTTCACGGTTCCACCGTTGCGGCTCCCGTCCCGCTTCCGCTCCGATGATTTAAAGTTCCAACACGCATTGTTTATTGTCTCTCAGCTGTCCCCACGGATAGAGTAATGTTTTGGTCACCCGGCGTTGCGGAAGGGTTTGTGCTTTTGACTTCCGATCTGTTTGGATTCCACTTTCCGATTTTATGTTTCACCCACCGTCATGTTGACTATATATAGGTATGGGGTCGGGACATGTTTTATTATCCCACTGCCGTTTCGACTGTCGCAAGCTGTCAAAATCGTTGCTGTCGCTCGCTCACGTTCGCCTGGTCCCCCATTCTCAGTACCCGCATTCCAGGTGTCTTAACCATGAATCTTGATAGGCCTCTCCACGCCGGTTACGCGTCGTTTCCAGGTAGAATCTTGTCACCCTACCCCGTTTCGTTCGATTTGTTGTCGATTTCCCTACAGTTAGGTTTGTTGCGGCCGTTTTCTTCACCCCGTAATTACATGCATATATAGTAACTGTCAATGGGGGGGGTGCATTTTTTGACCCACCAGTTGTTTTACTCCGCGACCTCTGTTATACAACCCTGCGCTTGGAAAATTGGGGGTTTGGTGCAGACAACCATTACGCCGTCTGCACCAATCTGCCCTATGGGATGACATTGTGGAAGGGGAAGGTTTTGTGTGGTTTTCCTAGGTCGTTTGAAATGGTTTCCCTTTCCCCCTTTGATTTCGTGATACCCGCATCACTTAGACCATGGTCGCATTTCAACGCGTTGTTCCGTGCAAATCGATTCACGGCCAGTTTCGAACCCGAGCCGGGGGAGGGAGGTATATCACTGCACATAGCTATTGACCATAGTTAGCACAGATGACATTTCTTCCTGAAAGCTCACCATGAGAACTCGCATAATTACCACTGTATTTCCCGCGCAGCGAGATAACCATGGCGCCCGCAGAAAGCCGGAGTTTGTTTCATGTTAATGTAGATTTATTTTCCGACTCGATGTTATTGATAGAATTGTTGTGATAGCAGATATCGGTGTTAGCTTGCATATCTTTACTGCATTTAACTAATTGGTGTCTGGGTAAACATAGATAAAGTAGAATGCTGCACATGTTGTTTCAAGGTTTACAACGGTGTCACGAATGTCTTAATGATGATAATTGCATGTATAACAGGAAGATTCATAGATCAAGATGTCAAAGCGACAAAAGAAGAAGGCCCCTGTGGTCGAAGAGGAGCCTGAAGTGGAAGTCATTACCAAAATAGAATACATATACGAAGACACCAAGTGTATATCTGGTGTGGAACTTGAGTACCAATGGGGAGAGATTTACAGGCTGATCACACGTAGAGAAGTTCCTGATATGGGCTTAGAAGAAGAATCCATATATGCCAACATAGAGAGATCTTCACTGATGAAGATTGCCACCAGACCAGAGCTGTTCCCATGCTCTGAAGTAATTGGTTGGATTCTACCCCGGGCAGATGTAACAACAATGATCCTGGAGAATGTTGAAAAAGAGGGCTATGCTGCTTATAGCCCCAGATATGTAGCCCTGGCCTATCACATGCCAAAAGCACAAGTGTTTTTATCTGATGATTGGCTGAAAAACGTTAGAATGGACCTTGTTGAGACTATGAAAAGAATTTTGTTGCCCGAAAAACATTTCAGAACCAGGCCAATGGGTGATTATGATACAGCAAGATTAAGGACCCCATATAGGTTCATAGCTTTAATGCTTAATAGGATTTTTGGGAGAGCCCATGGCAGGCTCTTCAAACTGGAATGGATGCCCATCATTTTTTATGTTGCAACCCAGGGGACAATTTTCAACTGGGCCAGCATTGTATCAAATAGTCTTTCAGATTGCATGGCCTTGGCTTTGGGAAGAGTGCACCAAAACAAATCGAAATTCTATATGAGTTCCATACTTGTAGATTGTATATTGTGCAATCAACCTTTCCCCGGCCTTAGGTGCATCTGGGACAGGGAAAGAATGCCTATCTATCCTGCGTATAAACCATTGTGGGGACACAAGTATCATAGCCATTACTAAGAAGTCTACGAACAGTTTATTATGCCATTATATACACTCATTTTCCTGAAGGAGTGTGATTGCATGTCAGAGGAGGTGCTTCTAGTAATGGAAGAATATGGAGACTACTATCTGACTGAGGATGGCCTTTACTTCAGGATGTTTGGAAGTTCAAGAGCTCCTTCCCTGCTGCCCAAATACGCCACTGATTACGTCATCCACAAGGAGGCAGTGAGGCAAGTCTTCTTGGATGGCATAGGGAGCTTCTTGTTTGAGCATAAGAAGGCTACCTATCCTCCTTTGCCTTTCAAGTTAGGAAGCTACAGATTCACCAGGGTGAATAAAGCAGATAATTTGTAGAAGAGTTGGAAAGGTTTCATTTTGGTGAGATGCCCTTCCACAGAAATGATTCCCGCAGCAAAGTGGCCGATCATTGCAAAGAAAACAATGTCCACTTTGAGTACACCCACCATTGGGATAGAGAAGAATCTGTCTTCCGAAGTGCCCTGAACATGATAGCCTTGAGGAGAAGGTTCAAGAAAAAGATAATCACCAAAGGTGGGAAGGGAGATGAACAAGAAAAAGCCGAGGAAGAAGCCAAGAGAAGAAATGAGGAAGCCCAGAGATTGGCACAAGAAGCTGTAGGGTGGCTGCACACAAAAGAAGAAGAGAAAAGAAAAGTTGCACAAGAGGTAGCTAGAAAAGATGAAGAAGATGAAGGAAAGAAGAAGAAGAAAATAAAAAGAAGCTGGATGAGGAACTTCAGAAGCAGGAAGCAGAGAGGCTGAAGCTGACACAGACAGGGACAGAATAGTCAGCTTCTGACATAGCTGGAAGGCAGACCCAGGACATGGAGAACCCTGAGGTTCAGGACCCACAAGTACCTGCTGCCAGCACACCCATGGTCCCCATACTCAAGCTGGTCCCCTTTGTACAAAAGGTGGGTGAAGAAATCCCTGATTTCAATACTATTTTCTATGACAGGGAGACCAAGAGGATAGTGAAGAGAACAGAAAGGAAGATTGAAATAGGCGGTCTATCTGGGAAGATGATCACGGATACACCCATTGTGCTTGGAATATACCGAGATCCTAGATTCACCATCCGAGATGGAGCTGCACTGATCCATGCCTCTGAGGATAATGTGGACAAGATTATGACAAACTTGGAGCAATCCAAGAAGTCCTCTGCGCAATTGAAAGACACCTTGAGAAAAGAGAGAGAGGAAAGTAATAGGCTAAAAAGGAAGTATGAAGACATGAAAGAAGAGATGAGAGCCTCAAGGGATGAACTGCAGCTCCTCCAAGTAGAGAGACAAGCTAGGGAGACTACACAAGAATACCTGGAGAAAGTGCAGAAAGAATATCAAGAGCTAAAGATGGAGAAGGAACGGCTGCTGGGAAAGGTAGAAGAGCTAGAAGAGCAGCAAAAGATCATCTTGGAGGCCAGTGAAATGCACACCCAAGAACAGGAAAAGAAACATCAAGAGCGGATTTCTTCTCTAACAACTGCTCTGGAGAAAGCAAGCGAGTAGCAGGCTAACCTCCAACCATTCAAAGAGCATGTCTTGGCCCAAAAGGATAAGATGCTGCAGCTACAGACTGCCATAGAAGAGGAGAGATGTAAAGTGCTGCAAGTAGATTGCCGATTAGAGGAAATCTTGGAAACCTCCTCTTACTTTGTGGATAGATCTCAGGATGTTCTTGAAGTCCTGACTGCAAGAATGGTGAGACTGGAAAATAATGAAGAAATTCCAGCAGAGCTGCCATCAAAGGATCAACGGGCCCTTAAGCGGGATTATGACCTATTGGAGTTTGCTATAAATACCGCAGAGGATTTCAAGAAAGCCGTTAAAAATTCAAAAGGAGCATGCACAGAGTTTTTTAGAAGGATCCTTATTACCTACAACTGGTGCCAGATAGAGGCCGAGCAGAGGCTTGATGCTTTCCCGGACCACAACTCCTTTGTGGGACTATTGCAGAAGAGATATCAAGAGGAGGAAGTGAAAGTTTAGGATATTAAAGCCTTGGACGATCAGATCTTGAGGAGCGAAGTAGATCATTCAGCCATCAGTGTTCAGTTATTGGAGGATCAACTTTGTTTGAGTGCAGCCGGGATTGAAGCTATAAAGAACCAGGCTGCGAAGTTTTAGATCAACATTCGGTTTTTGGAGCCTTGTGCAATTGAGGGCATCGCCTCTGAAGCTTTGGCATGGAAGAAGTTTCTAGACACCCAAGTGGGACCCTCCTCGTGAAGGATTGGTCATTTTTGTAATTTGTAATGATTTTGTAAAAAAACATTTGAGAAAAGTAAAACGTTGGGAGACGAAGGGTTGGGAAGCCCAAAGGTTACTTTGGGCAGCCCAATAGTCTCACCCTTTTGTATAAATGTAGAAGGCTTAGAAGGGATAGGGCTTTTTCCCAGTTAGAGAAGTAAAGCAATATTGTAAGAAGAACTACTTTTTTTTGCAATAAAGAGTTATTGTTTGCCTGTTGGAGAAAGATTGGTGGCACTTTCAAATGTTATGTTGTGGATAGCGGAAAGATGAACTATTTTGTTTTTCTAGCTTTTTGTCCATTAATCGTGAGATCGTTCTAACTCTTAGAACCTATGTTCTTGTTTAAATGATTTCTGGTTTATTTTGTGGAATTACCACCATGAGTAATGTATGTTGTTCATAAAACAATTGGCTATCTGATTGTTGAAATATCTGTAATCGTTCATGTATTGTGGAAAGAAATATCAGCTAACTATAGTTTCTCTTTATATTGCATGTACAATACACATCACTCATAAATAAGTTACAATCTAGCTCCCCAGGGATAGATAGATAGATAAGTAGTTAGTTTACTTCATTCCTGCATATGTGATTTAGATGCTGGTGAGTCTAAGACGAGAGGTAAGAACCTGCGCATCACGTTGTGACTGCTCCCTGCATCCTTATCATCCTGCATTGTTAATTAGGCACTTGCATCTCATATATTAAGTCAAAAATACAAAAATACACGGTGGACCGGGCCGCAACCGGTAAAACCTTTGCTTTTGTTGCTTGACCTACGGTAGCCAGACCGCAAACCGGACGGATTCCCTATACCAAACAGTCACGGGATAGTTGGGAACGTTGACTAGGGAGAATCCTTTGTTGTTGTTTTCTGTGAATTTCCAGGCCTCAACAAGCGGAAACGTTGTTCACCACTGAGGGGGGTGTTTGTAGGTTTATTTATCAATACTAATAAGGGGGGGTGAATCAGTATTGTTAAGTTTTTTTCTATTTTAACCACTTTTAGATCTATCATTAGAAACAAATAACAATAAGAATACATAGAACACAATTTTAACGTGGAATCCCAATAGGGTAAACCACCAATACGTCATGTTATCACTCCAGGAAACTCCTCTGGGTTTTAGCTCAGGGATTCCTGGTAACTTAAATGTTTTTATGGTTTTTCTAACTAGATCAAGTCAGGTGACCTATAGGACCTCACACCCTCAAGACATGTATGAAAATCAATCAAGGATAAGGCTTCTAACTACCACTATTCAGAGGTTTGATAATATGGTGCAGAGATGGAGAACTTATCATGCTGGCAGATAATTCATACATAAAACAGATATATATAAATGGCTAATCATGACAAGGAAGGTACTTATAATTCAAATCATCAATATTCAGATAGGATGACAGCTATTAGACATCAAATAACATGAATAAACTTGAACAACACATTCAAGCATAAGCACAGAACAGACAAGAAATGGAAGCTGAACATATGATACCAAAAGAGCTTATATTAGGTCATGAGCAATATGAGAAGCTTGACAATAGTAATGGCCTATAGGTCCCCGAAGTTGAACCCTTTCTATAACATAAGTCTTAGGCTTTATATCCTTTACAAAAATATTCAGATCCTGAAAAATTGGATCTGATTTACTAAAAATAGACATAACAATTGTTTTTGCAGAATTAGGTTAAAAACCCTAATTTTAACTACTAGTCTATCTCCTTGTAAAAATCGTTCACTATTCGAATCTTTTGATGACTATAGTGAGTACTGGGAATAAACTGTAACTAGTCCTCTGCCAGATAAGTCATCGTTTTCTAGACAGTGAATGTTTGTGACGCTTTCTTCCTTTATGTAACTGTAAAACTGGAGCATACCTTCCCTGATGGTGTTCTTTAGTGCCTTTCATCTTTATACTTCATCCATGAGCTAGTTATGTTCACCCAAAACCGGTCCTTTGTGCCAAAATTTGATCCTGTGCCTCTTTCTGCTTTCAGTGGCTAAGGGATCAAAATGTCGGGTCTGTTAGTTGTCGAAAGCATTGCTTTCGGTGGCTAATGAACCGCTTCAGCGTCCACCTAAGCCACAGAAAGCCCTGTTTTTGCAAAATTTTAAGTAGCCTCCAAAATTACACTTTTAAGTTTTGTTACTTATCTTCTGACCTTTATTCAACCTACTCATTGTTTGGAAGGTTAGCAGCAGCCTGGCTTGATTCTGGATTTTGAATGCTTACTGCTGCTTCAGCTAAGGTTTCCAGTGCAAAATGAGCGCTAGGGTATGGTCTGGAATTCTTCACCTGCAGCCTCAGTAGCCTAATCATCCTGTACAACTTGGTGTTGTCCTTCATGTATCTTAGGTTTCTTCTTTTTAGCAAGATATACATTCCTCTCCTCTCCAGGAAAGAATTGTGCAATTGCTTATTCCTCTTGGTCAACGTGGCATTATTCCTTTTTATCTCTCTTTCTAAAACGTCCAGCTCATACACTTGTCTCAACAACTGGTTTACTTTCTGTGCCGTGGGCTTTCTAGAGGAAGTTTTTTCCACTGTTTCATCCTGATCTTTTGGTGTGGGTGATGGAAGTTCTTCATTTTTTTCTACCACCTACTCTGCTAGGTCAAAGCCTTCCTCCCTTTCTTCTTCTGAATTTGAGTAGGGCAGGTTCAAAATGTTTCCACTATGTGCTGTGATTTCCTTGCCCTTTTCATTGAAGTCTAGGTTTCTTTTAACCTGCTTGGTTTTAGAAGAGAAAGGAGGCTGCTCTACTGTTGTCGGTGAGATAGCCCTTCTTTTCCTCTTTCCACTCCTAGGGTTGCTAGATTTCTTCGAAGGAGACTTTCCCTTTTCTTCTAGCTATAGGCTTGTTTCAAAACCATTCCAAAACAAAAAATGTGTCCATGTCATATTTCTCCTCTTCAACAATTCTTGGATAAGGAGCTGTATAAGGCCATGGTGAGACAATATTCCAGCAATCTTAGTTGGCTGAGCCTTCACCTGGTGTGCCATTTTTGTCAGGATCCTGTGTAAGTAGAAAGGTAAATTCAGTGGGCTCTTTCATGTGAAGTGGTTCATTAGTTTGAAATGATAAATCATGGCCCTGTTGTATCTACCTTCACAAGTTATATATACCACAATGGCCTTTAGTAATTGCTTCCACCTCTCTTCTAGCCAAGTGGATGGAAAACTTTTCTTCCACACCACCTCTTTGTGTTTAGGCTTCAAATAAGATCTGAACTCCACATCTTTTGTAATGGTGGTTTTAAACCACTTCTCCCCAGTTCTTGGGAGTTCAGTCACCTCTACAATTAGGGTTTCATCCACCATGAATTCCTCCTTACCTATCAGTGCCTTGGAGCCATCGAAGGAGAGGGCAAATGCTTCAGCCACCTGCTGGTGTGAACCTTGAACTTTCTCACAAAATTTGTAGTAGCCTGAATGTTTGAAGAACTGACAGACTTATGGATGTGCTTCTAGGTAGCTGATGTCTCCTAAATATTTCTTGAGAGCAGGCCCTCGTTTGTTCATTTGTTGAATGTGCTCCTGAGTGCCTGCAAAAAATCAAATTCAAGTTCTGTGGAAGAGGTTAGCAGGCTGACTTTCAGAGGTGGCTTTGAGTGGTGAGGATTCATGTAATCGAAGGTGGAGTGTACTAGAGGATAGGGCACTGATTATGAGGGTTTTAACTGCTTCAGAAGTGCTTGGGTAAGAGGACGATGGCCTTTGGTGATATCTTTGAGACAACTTGCCCAGCAATCATTTTTAATTCAAACTTGATATTCAGTGGATATTTTCTACAGTTCATTGGATAGATGGAGGGAAAACTAGGGTTTTAAATCACATCGGTCATCATCAGATAAATTATGACCTCCTCAATCATTAGCTTATGCCTTGATGTAGTTTCCCTGTCCTTTCGGTGGTTTATTGTGCCTATGATGACCTGGCTTGCGCTGATGGGTTAGATTTGATGGATAGGTAACCATTTCCTCTTTTGGCTTTTCAGTGGTTAAGAGCATTCAGGGTTTTGTCTGCCAGTTGTAGAAAGATCAAATTTCGGTGGCTAATGAACTGCAGACACGTTCGCCCAAGCCACCGAAACTTTATTTCCAAACGGGCTTGTGAAACACACTTTCGGTGGATTATAGCCTTTTCAGATCTCATCGTTTAACTACCGAAAGGTAGGCCTTTTAGTGGCTAATGAATCATCAACACTTTCGCCTAAGTCACTGAAACTAACTTTTCCCCAACACATTTCTTTTTCTTTCAGTGGTTAATGCCCTCCTTCGATTGCTTGCTAAATTGCTAAAACCAACGCTTTTCGATGGCTAATGAGTTATTTGAAAGTCTCACCTAAGCCAATAAAAGTCCCTTTTAACAAATAACCAAATGAGCTAGCTTTTGGTGGATAACCATGATCCTGCGTTAAACTGTTAGCTACCAAAACCAGAGCTTTTCGGTGGCTAATGAGCCATTGGAAAACTCACCTAAGCCACCGAAAGCTAAAAAACTTTCAATTTTATCAAATATCAAAATACCAGAGATCCTCAATTTGTTAGTCACCCTAAAATATTTCATAATATGACTTGAAATCTTCATCCTATCAAAAATAAATCTTCTGAGTTAACTTATTGAAAAACAAATTTATTTTGGGAGATAACATCTGGCTCCTACTTGGGGATGGGAACCTTCCTGTGAGGTCCCAAGAACCCCAGAACATAATTCCTTTCCTGGAAAACAACTAAAGAATTTAAAACTATCATCTATTGTTCCATTGGGCATGGAGTTTATTTTGTAAGCAAAAACAACCTACTAACTAATATTTTACTATAACAAGGCCTCAGAGCCTTAGATAAAACAGAGTTTTAGAAATCGACCATTTACTGGGCCATCAAACACCTCCTCCCCTTCCAGATTTTGTAATTTGAAGGTGTTGTTCTGCTGTATCTGAGCTATCACAAAAGGGCCAATCCATGGAGAGTCAAACTTTCCATGTTTTCCCTTGTCCTACCCGACAGTATCCCACTTGAGGACCCAATCTCCAACCTGAAAGTTGTCCACTTTTTCCCTTTTATCAAACAGGACCTTGATCTTCTGTTGATGAGCTTCTGACTTTCCTATCACTTGTTCCCTAACTTGCTGCAACTCCACCAAATCCATCATCCTCCTCACCATATCATTTGGTTCATATTGCTACTCCTGGAAGAAATTTTCTACTGGCAGAATTAGATGAATGGGAAAAATGGCCTCAGTACCATAAACTAATTTGAAGGGAGAAGTCCCTATAGATATTTTTCCTGTTACCCTATCAACCCATAAAGCAAAATTTAGCTTAGAATCCCAGCTTTTCTGATTTTTCTCCAATAGTTTTCGGATGATCTTGACTAGGATTTTGTTGGATGACTCAGCCAGGCCATTTCCTTGAGGGTAATAAGATGTGGAATGCACCAGCTGAATGCCCATTGACTCACACATGTTAACCAATGCCCCGGCTTTGAAAGCTGGTGCATTATTAATTACTAGCCTTACTGGGAAACCAAACCTGATAAAGATATTCTCATATAAAAAATTCATGGTGACCTAATGAGTTGCATTCTTGGTGGGTACTGCCTCTGTCCACTTGGTGAAGTAGTCTGTGGCTACTAGGATCCATTTATGCTGACCACTGGATGAGGGATTTATTTCACCTATGAAATCTAGACCCCATTGCTGGAAAGGACCATTCACTACAATGGGTCTAAGGGGCAAGCATCTGAGCTGCTGCTTCCCTATAAATCTTTGGCACTGGTCACAGGCTCTCACAAAGGTACAGACATCAGCAAAAAAGACAGGCCAATAGTACCCAGCCCTCAGAATCTTGTGGGTTGTGGTATTCCAGTAATGATAGGCTCCACATGTGCTTGAATGAAAGTGATGCATGACTTGAACTGATTCTTGTTTATCTAGACATCTCAACAAAACACCAGATATAGCTTTCCAATACAACAGTTTATCAATTACACAAAATTTAACAAACTTCAGTTTAAGAGCTCATGCTTGATTGGAGTGAGACCAGTAGGAACTTCTAATTTTTGTAGGAAATGAATAATACTTGAGTACCACTCACACAAGGACAACTTGTCAGCTAATTGTTGAATGTCATTCTGGTCTTGAACTACTTCTGCTGCTACTTCAATTTTCAAATTTGCTGAATTTACACAAGTGAAATTCATCCCCAAAAGTTCACAGTTTTCTTTAGCCATGAGTTTGGCCAGCCCTTGGCCTTTCACTAACTTGGTGGGATTTACTTCTATGTCAAACTCGATGAGCTTGGCAATCCATTTAGCTCTCTTTTCATCAATGTCAAGCTGAGTCAACACATCCTTTACAACAGCTGAAGGGACATAGGCAAGGACTTTTGCATGTAGAATGTAAATCCTGAATGTTTTCAATGACTTGATAAGAGCATAAGCCTGCTTCTCAATGGGATCATACTTCAGTTCAACATCCCTCAACGTCTTGCTGAAAAATGCAATTGGGTGATCAATACCTTCATCATCTTTTTATAATACTACAGCTGCCACTATGTCATAGGATGCAAAGGAGAAGATGTAGAAACCCTTGGTATAATCCGGACTAATTAGAGTGGGAGCTTCCATGATAGCCTTCTTGATGTCTTCAAAAGAGCTTCTTTCTTGGTTAGTCCATTTGATTTCTACATCCTTTTTCAACATAGATGTTACGTGTTTTACCAACTCAGAAAAGCTAGGGATGAACCTCCTGAAAAATTTATCTTACCCGGAAAGGACTGAATATCACTTTTTGACCTAGGTATGGACAACTTCTGGATTGCTTCAACCCTAACATGATCAATCTTCACACTTCAACTGAGACTATGTGACCTAGGAGTTTCCCCTCGTTGAGTGCAAATTGGGATTTCTTAGGGTTGAGTGATATCCCAAATTTCCTACATTTCAGAAATACCCTTCTCAAGTGCTGCAAATGTTCATGATGGTTGTGGGAGTAAACCGTAAGGTCATCTAGGTATATAAGCACAAATTTGTCTTTCAATCCTACAAAATTTAGGTCCATGGCTCTCTGAAAAGTGGCCCCAGCATTCATCAATCCAAATGGAATTTTGGCATACATGAAAGTTCCCTAGGGAGTGGTAAAAGTAGTCTTCTCTTGGTCATAAGGGTGCTCAACAACTTGGTTGTATCCAGAGAAACCATCTAGAAATGACATGACACTAGCCCCTGAGACTCTTTGCAATAGGTGTTCCATCCTGGGTAGTGGATAGTTATCTTTTTTGGAGCACTTGTTCAGATTTCTGAAATCCACACATAACCTAATATCCCCATTCTTCTTCCTTACCACCACTAATTTTGCAATCCATTTGGAATACCTGAGGGGAATTATGATTTTGGCTTTGAGGAGCTTATGGATTTATTTTTCAATTACAGGTAGTAGGAGATGACTGATGGATCTTAGACTCTCTTTGAAAGGGATGGTGTCCTTCTCCAAGGAAATCCTGTGTTGGATGATATTGGTGTCATAGGTTTTCAAGTCACTGTGCTCCCAGGAAAAGATATCAGCAAATTCTTTTATCAGGCCACAAAATTTGGACCTCTGATCAGTAGTCAACTCAGTGGAAAGATTTATAAGTTTTGGATGACTTTGGCTACCTATGTTTTTCTCTTGGACAGTGGGGTCTTGCTCCTTTTTGGCAAGATTGAGAGGGATATCATTATGATCAAATAGCTCTTCCAAGGGTACCAGACATCGAGGTATATAATTACTGGGTAATTGAACATTATTTTGATTAGCTACTTTATCTTTCAACTTGAGCTACTGGGTTTCTTCCATGTTTAGGTTTTCTTGATCTATATGCATATCAGAGAATTCATCTACTACCTAGAGGAATTTACTAAGCTTGTCATCATTCTCAAACACCTTCAAAAATTTCACATTATCTGGTAGAGAAGGTCTGTACTTGACTTGAATATCATACCTGAGCCTAGGAGGTAAAGGGGAAACAAACAAACTTGCAGAAAAAGCAAGGGAATCAGCTAGGTGATTCATAGCCCTAGGTATATATGATAGTTCAAAAAACATAAAGGAGTCTCTGAGTTTCCATACCTCATCCTTGTAAGCCTTCAGTCTGACATTTTTTGCTTGAAAGGTATTGTTGACCTGCTGTAAAATAAGGTCTGCATCTCCAAATATTTTCATGCACATGATCCCCATTTCCTTGGCAGCTTTCACTCCTAACAGCAAGGATTCATATTCTACTATATTGTTAGTGGTTTTAAAATCAAGCTTATAAGATAGATGAATATACTCTTTGGATGGAGAGATCAACACTACATCTGCACCTGCTGAGGCTTGAGTACTAGTCCCATCAAAATACATGCTCCACACTGATGTGGTCACTTCTTTAGGCTGCTAAAAGATGGGCATTGTAAGTCGGACTGGTATTTGCAGAATGCATGACCCAAAATCTGTTTCTACTGCATAGATGGGGTGGTTCACAGAATTATTTTCATTGCTTATGATGTAGGAAATATGATTCTCTTTGTAAAGCCTCTTGGTCTCCCCTCCAAACATTGGGATTGTAGCATATGTAAGGTCCATCTAGAGGGTACCACCTAGCCTTTTACTCCATGATCAAGATAGTAAGAGACCAAATTTAGGAGGGATGTCATCCACTACAATGTCCATCACTATGAGTTTTTAGGGTAGCCGAGATAGGTTTACAATGAGGTCTTTGATGAGGCCCAAGCACTTGACCTTTATAGAGTCAAAGGAGAATAGATCATGGTAGGGTTTTGTAATGCTAAGGCCAAGCTCATCCATCACAGCTTTTGGCATTAGGTTATGGGAAGTTCCCGAGTCCAGCAAACAGTTATGAAGGACTTTATCATGGATATTCAAATATATGTAGAAAGGTGGGCAAGAGTCATTCAGCTCTTCAATCATAGGGCCTAGGGTTACAATAGGTTTATCATCTTGCAGATTGACAAAGTCAGTGTCTATATGCATATTCGGTTGAAGGGACTTCAGTATTGAAGATTTGAATGCATCATTTTTCATTAGCTCTATTAATGGGAAAGGGATCTTCAATTTCTGAATCTCTAACTCAAGATTGAAATAATAATGCAGTTTATTAGGAAACCTTACCTCTTGTAATGGAGCTTTGAGTTGGACAGGATCAGGGGTTGATGAATGTACTGGCTTTTGCAGCTGTTTGGGAATGACAACCATCTCCTTTGTTGGAACGGTAACCTTTTTAGCTGGAGTAACCTTTTTAGCTGGAGCAGCAGGCTGCTTTGTAGGAACATCATTCTTGTTAGGGGGAGTAATCAGCCTGGACCTCAAATTATAACCTCCTTGATCATATGCCTGATATACTGCTTCTTCACTAACTTGCTCATCCATTAGGGCTTCCTCATATTATGCCTGTGTCAAAAAAGAATAGTCCACTTCATCCTCCATGCAATTGATGTTGTCTTCAGCCTCTCCTTCTTCCTGAATGAACTATGGTTCTTCTTCTAGTACAACATTCTGAAAGGGAGCTTTGATTCTTTAATATTCAACCTGATTCCTCTCCCTTCAAAGGATCTAGATTGGGGGGTTGCCTCTTCTATAAGGGACAAAGTTAGGGTTTCGGGGAACAAAATCACTTGGCCCTTTACCCCTCACAAGTATTTTCCCTCGGTCTTTTAGCTTTGACATTTCAACAGTCAAATTATCCAACAATTTGGCCATTTTGTTAATTTTGTTCTCTAATGAAGAAGCCCCAAGAGGGTCTGTGGGCTACTTCTTCCTATCTATCTTTCCCTTGACCTTTTGAGATGCTAAAATGTTAGATTCTACCTCTAAGGCAGCATCCTGCATGAGTGATATGGAGGCAGATCTCCTCTCTCTGAGAAGCAAGCAGAAATCAGAGTTAAAGGCATTTGCATAAGTGATTCTGGTCGAGCTATCAGTGGGTTTGATCTCAGCGGGGATCTTACTAAACATATTGTTAAACCTTTTGGTGAAGTTGGAGACAAACTCCCCATTCTCCCTTTTCAAGTTGCTAAAATCGGAGATATAATAGAGGTGGTCTCTCATCTCTCGCCAATGCTTTAGAAAGATGTCATCTAGGGCTTCAATGCCTGCTATTGATCTAGTAGGCAATTCTTTGAACCATTTCCTAGCCTGACCAACTAGGCTTTGCACAAAAACCCTAGTCCACACATCTTCTTGTTCCATATTTATGTTCTCAGCATAACTGTAGAATGCTTCCAGGTGTTCTTCAGCTGTGAAATCTCCCTCTCCTGTGAATTTAGGCATAAATTTGAGATAGTCTCCAGTGGGCATGGCCGAGAGAGGGTTAGGTAAATTCAAAGGGGCATACCTAGCTACCAAGGATCCTTTCCATTTTGGTCATAGGGGCGGCCATGTTGGAAACGAGTATGGAAAGGGTGGAAGAAGATACTACTGATGTGGGTGGTAAATTTATCCTAGTGGAGTCACCAGGGATTGGATCTTCACAAGCAGCAACAAATGACTCCATGCCCAATGGCACACTAGGAGATAGATTTAATTATTATTTTTTAAGAAAGGCATTTTGGTCTAGGGTTCTTGGGACCTCACAGGGAGGTTCCCATCCCCGAGTAGGAGCCATATGTTATCTCCCAAATTAAATTTATTTTCAATAAGTTCACTCATACAATTTATTCTTTGATAAGATGAACATTTCAAGTCATATTATGAAAGACATTGGGGTGACTAACAAAGTTGGGATATATGATGTTCTGTTCTTTGATAAATTTTAAAGTTTTAGCTTTCGGTGGCTCAGGAAAGCTTTTCAAGAGCTCATTAGCCACCAAAAAGCCTAGCTTTTGGCAGCTAACAGTTCAACGCAAGACCATGATTATCCATCGAAAGCTCGCTCATTACGTTATTGGTTAAAATTCTGGTAAAAGGATTTTCGGTGGCTTAGGTGAGCTTTCCAACAGCTCATTACCCACCAAAAAGATTTGGTTTGGGAAACTTAACGAGGGTTTTCTAGAGGACATTGACCACCGAAAGTGAATGAAATACGTTGGGGAAAAATTTAGTTTCGATGGCTTAGGTGAGAGTGTTGGTGGTTCACTAGCCACCAAAAGCCTAGGTTTCGGAAGCTATCGAACTGAACCCTAAAGTCTCTTAACCACCGAAAAGGATGAAAAGTGAAAATGGTTGCCTGCATGAGGCCTGTCATAATTTAGCATGATTGACCACCTAAAAGGTTAGGGAATTGCAGTACAGCATGATTTCATGGCTAAGAAATCATTATTGATTTTAGAACACCGATGGAAATCTAAACCCTATCCTTCCCTCCATCTGTCCCACGACTGCAGTAAACCTCCACTGAATGCCAAGTTCAAATTTAAAATGATTATTGAGTGATCTTTCTCATCGATATCACAAGAGGCTATCATCATCTCACTCGAGCACTTACCAAGTATTTATCCCCTCATAATCAACACCATACTTCCAGTACACACCACATTTATCTGCATGCATTCTCACTGATCCTAGCCCTTTCTGGATCCAGCATTGTAGTATCCTTCCCTAGGGTTTGAATTTCAACTTTACAAACACAGGGAGGAGGACCCGCTTAAAAAAATCAAAATATAAGTTTTCATGGCTAAGCGTGGTTTCAAAACAGTCTCTAATCCACCAAAAGCATACTTTCGGTAGCTAAGACCGAAATTTCAGGGCACTCTAAGCCACCGAAATTGGCGTTTTACTATGAAAAGGAATCATTTTAAAATGGTGATTCTGAGTGACTGGAGAATAATTTTGCAAAACGCTTAGAGATTTTTGTTCCTAACATGTTAGAGAACAATAACCTCTCTCATTTTTCCTACAAGTATTTCATATTGGGAGAATCGAATCCATCTATGAGCCCTAATTTTTGGATCTCAGAATTCCCTATTTTACACGTGTTTTTGAAATACAGATATCTGGAAAATTGAAACGAATTTCAAAAATCTGAGAGAGGTTTTTACTCAAAAAAACCAATATACAAAAGCCGCTTTCCATTTATATATAGGTGTCACATATTTGGAGAACCAAATGCATCTTTGAGCCCTCGTTTTCAGCAGTTTGGCCAAATGTTTAGGGAAAAAGTTGACCTAACAGGGCAGGTTATAGCAGAAAAATGAAGAGTTTACTTCACCAACACTTGGGAAAGAGTAGGATGAACAAAGATTAGAGACCTCCTCAAGCAAACCTAGGTCTCAAAGAGTAAACAAACTGCTAGAGGAGATACATGAACTAAAGGTTTTGGACAGGGAGATAAAGAGAAATAACGACATTTTGACCAAGAGGAATAAGTAGTTGCACAATTCTGTCCTGGAGATGAGAGGAATGTATATCTTGCTGAAAAGAAGAAACCTAAGATACATGAAGGACAACACCAGGTTGTATAGGATAATCAAGCTTATGATGCTGTAGGTGAATAATTCTAGACCAAACCATAGCACTAATTTTTCACTAGAAAACCTAGCTGAAGCAACAGTAAGCCTTCAAATTCAAAATCTAGAATCAATCCAGGATGCTATTAATCCTCCAAATGTTGAGTAAGCTGAAGAAATACCAGAATATCAACAACAAAACTGAAAAGGATGAATTTGGGAGGTGAATGACAAATTTTGCAAAAAACAGGGCTTTCGGTGGCTTAGGTGGACACTGAAGTGGTTCATTAGCCACCGAAAGCAGCGCTTTTTGCAGCTAACAAACCCGAAATTTTGATTCCTTAACCACCAAAAGCAGAAAGAGGCGCAGAAAGCAATTTTTGCATAAAAGACCAGTTTTGGTAAATATACCTGGTTCAGGGATGAAGTGTAAAAGCTAAAAGTTGCTGAAGTGCACCATCAAAGGAAGTCTGTTCCAGTTTTGGGGATACATCAAAGAGGAGAGGGTCACAAAACCCTACCTATTTTAACCAACAATGGCTCATCCATCAGAAGATTAGTTACAGTTTCCCTCCAGTACTCATTGCAGTCATCAAAAGGTTCAAAGAGTGAACAAGTGTTAGAGTTAGTTAAACTAATAGTTAAATTAAGGTTTCTGACCTAATTTTGCAAAACATTAATTTTATCTATTTTTAGTAAAACAGATCCAATTTTTTAGGATCTGAGTATTTTTGTAAAGGCTATAAAGCCTAAGACTAATGTTATAGAAAAGGTTCGGCTTCGGGGACCTATAGACCATTACTATTATCAAGCTTCTCAAATTGCTCATGACCTAATATAAGCTCTTTTGCTATCATATGTTCAACTTCCATTTTTTGTATGTTCTGTGCTTATGATTGAATGTGTTATTCAGTTTAATTCATGTTAATTGATGTCTGATAGTTGTCATACAATATGCATATTGATGATTTGAATTATAAGTACTTTCCTTGTTATGATTAGACATTTATATATATATGTTTTATGTATGAATCTGCGAGCATGATAAGTTCTCCATCTCTGCACCATATTATCAAACCTCTGAATCATGGTAGTTACAAGCCTTATCCATGATTGAGTTTCATGCATGTCTTGAGAGTGTGAGGTCCTATAGTTCACCTGACTTGATCCACTTAGAAAACCATAAAAACATTTAAGTTACCAGGCATCCTCGTGCTGCAACCTAGAGGAGTTTCCTGGAGTGATAACAAATTGGTGCCGTTGCTAGGGAGAGGAGACTGAAGCTCAGCTTCCCTGGTAGATGACATAGATCCTACTTCGATGATAGACAAAGTTTGGACACTATTCTGGTTGTAATCATCTATCTGGAAACTCCATTGAAATAAGGTGGCTTCAAGAAGACCAAGTACCAGAGAAAACCCTCAAGGGCCACCAGCAACACTTGTTTCAGATCTAGAAGAGATTCTGAGAAGAGTTGGGGCTTCACTAAGGTAGACCTGCAGTGCTACAAAGTAAGCTACATCAAGTATTTCAAGAGATATTCCTGCTATTATTCCTTCTGCTGAAGCAACTAGTTCTCAGAAGTTTATAAGTAAATCATAAAATTTTAGGGTTGAGGAATCTTCAAGCACTGTTGCTTGTGAAGATCTCATCCCCGGTGACTCCATGAAGGACGAATTCGGTGGAGAATCCACAATATTAAGATGTCAAAATCATTTGCTCCTCTTTTGGCTCAGAGGTTTGCACCTCTTGACTTCTCTTCCATTCTTGGTTTTCCACATCTAGTACCTGATATGTCCGAATGGGGATATTTTTTACCTGCCTTCAAGGAGGAGAAAGAAGACAATCCTACAGGACACCTCCTCAAGTTTCATGAATGCATGGATGTATTAGATCAGCAGCATGAAGATGTTCATGTATTCATTATATGGTGATGCACGTCAATGGTATTTTTCTTTACCTCCTTCCAGCATTTTATCATTGAAATATTTTCACCGAGCATTCACTGAGCACTGTAAAAGGTACTATTCAGATGACTTTGCAATTGATAATTGTTGTGAGGAATATAAGTTGCATTCTCGGGATGAAAAGGTAAGTAGAGAATAATATCTCCCTCAAGAGCTACCTCATCTCTCTTGTGATCTTCACGATGAGGTACTTTCCCATAAACATAAATTAGAAAGGAATAATGAAGAAGCTGAAGGTTCTCCAAATACTATTATTTTTTATTTCCATAAATATGAAGAGTTAATCTCTTTAATTATGAACCATGAGGATCAGTTTTTTGTTGGTCAAAATCCAATAGAAATCAGTAAGAGTTATCCACAGTTTTCAGTTTTACAGACTAGGGGAAATAGTAACAGCCAGGAGGAGATAAATTTATAGGGGTCATCAAGTAATAAACAAGAACAACAAGAAAATTGTTTTTCTCCTTATGTACCTTTCAGTTTAAATTTTGATGGAAGGGATGCTGATGATGAAGAAGAAGATTTTAAGTTTTGTTAGGATTTGTCCACTTCTGGAATTTATTTTAGTTCTACTTTTCAGCAAAGAGATGACCAGAGACATATGCATGCTGTGGTTAGTGATAGCTATGAAGAGTATTCTGCAATAGGGGACACCTCTCATTGTGATCGAGATATTAATGATCTTTAGAATTTTAACCATAATATATATGCTTTTGACTTTGTACCAAATGCATCTACTGACTTAGGGTGTCAAGAAGATCAGTTTGTCCCCTTTGGAAACTTGAAAGATAATGAGCACATTGAAGGAACAACATGTAACAAATTTGGATCTGCAGCAAATACTAAAGGCATCCCTCGGTTTTCTGATTTGCAGGCAAAGGAAGAATGCAACAGATTTGAAGAGGGAGATGACAATTTGAAAAGTATAGAACATCAGGGCATAACTCATCCTTCCCAGTCATAGGTTGAGCAATCTACAGTTAATGTGGAGATCACTGAAAGCAGCCAGCAACAGCATTCCATTCAGTTGGAACAACAGCATAGAGAGGTATTACTTTATGGTTTTTATGACCCTATTGCTAACTATCTGGAACTTATAAGCAGCATAGATATCAAAATATTTTTTCCAGATGATAGATGGTTCCATCACCCTTTGAAACTACATTACTACATGCTAGGGTTTCACTTTTTTTGGGTCAAGATCAAGGATAAGTTCAGCAGATCATTTTCTAACATGGCTTCATTGGAAGCATGATGTCATGTGATAAGACGCCTCTACTGATTAGAAATAGGAGTAGGAATAGATAGGAAAGTAAGCTCTTAATATGAGCAGCTAGGTCATTTTCAGTTGTTTTCATGAATAAGCAAAGCGGGCTACAGGCAGGTTGCAGTGGATCGGTTATAAAAGACAAATGACTCCATGCCCAATGGAACACTAGGAGATAGCTTTAATTATTCTTTTTCAGGAAAGGCATTTTGGTCTGGGGTTCTTGGGACCTCACAAGGAGGTTCCCATCCCCGAGTAGGAGCCATATGTTATCTCCCAAAATAAATTTATTTTCAATAAGTTCACTCATACAATTTATTCTTTGATAGGATGAAGACTTCAAGTCATATTATGAAAGACATTGGGGTGACTAACAAATTTGGGATATCTGATGTTCTGTTATTTGATAAATTTTAAAGTTTTAGCTTTCCGTGGCTTAGGCGAGATTTTCAAGAGCTCATTAGCCACCATAAATCCTAGATTTTGGCGGCTAACCGTTTAGCGCATGACCATGATTATCCACTGAAAGCTCACTCATTACGTTATTGGCTAAAATTCTGGTAAAAGGACTTTTGGTGGCCTAGGTGAGATTTCCAACAGTTCATTAGCCACCGAACAGCTTTGGTTTCGACAGCTTAACGACGGTTTTCCAAAGGACGTTGACCACCGAAAGCGAATGCAATACATTGGGAAAAAAGTCAGTTTCGGTGGCTTAGGAGAGAGTGTTGGTGGTTCATTAGCCACCAAAATCCTAGCTTTCGGTGGCTATCGAACTAAACCCTAAAGTCTCTTAACCACCGAAAATGACAAAAAGTGAAAACGGTTATCTGCATGAGGCCTATCATAATTTAGCATGATTAACCACCTAAAAGGTTAGGGAATTGAAGTAAAGCATGAGTTGATGGCTAAGAATTCGTTAGTGGTCTAAAAAGACTGATGGAAATCTAAACCCTATCCTACCCTCCATCTGTCCCACGACTGCAGTAAAACTCCACTGAATGCCAAGTTCAAATTTAAAATGATTACTGAGCGATCTGTCTCATCGATATCACCAGAGGCTATCATCATCTCACTCAAGCAATTACCAAGTAGTTATCCCCTCACAATCAACACCATGCTTCCAGTACACTCCACATTTATCTACATGCATTCTCACTGAGCCTAGCCCTCTCTGGATCCAGCATTGTAGTATCCTTCCCTAGGGTTTGAATTTCAATTTTGCAGGCGCAGGGAGGAGGACCCGCTTAAAAAACTCAAAACACAGGTTTTCATGGCTAAGCATGGTTCCAAAATGGTCTCTAAGCCACCGAAATCATACTTTCAGCAACTAAGACCGAAATTTCAGGGCACTTTAAGCCACCGAAATTGGTGTTTTATTATGAAAAGGAATCATTTTAAAATGGTGATTCTGAGCGACTGGAGAATCATTTTGCAAAACACAAAATGATATTTGTTCTTGACATGTCATAGAACAATAACCTCTCTCTCTTTTCCTATAGGTATTTCATATTGGGAGAATCGAATCCATCTCTGAGCCCTAATTTTCGGATCTCAGAATTTCCCTCTTCACGTTTTTTTGAAATAAAGATATCTAGAAAATGGAAACGAATTTCAAAACACTGAGAGAGGTGTTTGCTAAAAAAAAACCCAATATACAAAAACCTCTTTTAGTTTATACACAGGTGTTACATATTTGGATATCCAAATGCATCTCTGAGCCCCAGTTTTCAGCAGTTTGGCCAAATTTTTAGGGCAAAAGTTGACCTAACAGGGCAGGTTACACTAGAAAAATGAAGAGTTTACTTCAACAACACCTGAACAAGAGCAAGATGAACAAAGAGTAGAGACCTCCTCAAGCAAACCTAGGTCTCAAAGAGTAAATGAACTACTAGAGGAGATACATGAACTAGAGGTTTTGGATAGGGAGATAAATAGGAATAATGACATTTTGACCAAGAGGAATAAGCAGCTGCACAATTCTATCCTGGAGATGAGAGGAATGTATATCTTGCTGAAAAGAATAAACCTAAGATACATGAAGGACAACACTAGGTTGTATAGGATGATCAAGGTTCTGAGGCTGCAGGTGAAGAATTCTAGACCAAACCCTAGCACTAATTTTTCACTAGAAACCCTAGCTGAAGTAGCAGTAAGCCTTCAAAATCCAGAATCAATCCAGGATGCTACTAATCCTCCAAATGTTGAGCAAGCTAAATAAATACCAAAATATCAATAGAAAAATTGAAAAGGATGAAGTTGGGAGGTGAATGACAAATTTTGCAAAAAACAGGGCTTCTGGTGGCTTAGGCGAATGCTGAAGTGGTTCATTAACCACCAAAAGCAGTGCTTTCAGCAGCTAACAGACCCAAAATTTTGTCTCCTTAACCACCGAAAGCAGAAAGAGGCGCAGAAAGCAATTTTTGCATAAAAGACCAGTTTTGGTAAATATACCTAGTTCGAGGATGAAGTGTAAAAGCTGAAAGTTGCTGAAGTGCACCATCAAAGGAGGTCTGTTCCAGTTTTGGGGATACATCAAAGAGGAGAGGGTCACAAAACCCTACCTATTTTAACCAACAGTGGCTCATCCATCAGAAGACCAGTTACAGTTTCCCTCTAGTACTCACTGCAGTCATCAAAAGGTTCAAAGAGTGAACAAGTGTTAGAGTTAGTTAAACTAGTAGTTAAATTAGGGTTTCTGACATAATTTTGCAAAAACATTAATTTTATCTATGTTTAGTAAAACAATTACAATTTTTCAGGATCTGAGTATTTTTGTAAAGGCTATAAATCCTAAGACTTATGTTATAGAAAAGGTTTGACTTCGGGGACCTATAGACCATTACTATTATCAAGCTTCTCATATTGCTCATGACCTAATATAAGCTATTTTGCTATCATATGTTCAGCTTCCATTTCTTGTTTGTTCTATGCTTATGGTTGAATGTGTTATTCATGTTTATTCATGTTAATTGATGTCTAATAGATTTCATCCTATCTGCATATTGATGATTTGAATTATAAGTACTTTCCTTGTTATGATTAGCCATTTATATATATATGTTTTATGTATGAATCTACCAGCATGATAAGTTCTCCATCTCTGCACCATATTATCAAACCTATGAACAATGGTAGTTAGAATCCTTATCCCTAATTGAGTTTCATGCATGTCTTGAGAGTGTGAGGTCCTGTAGGTCACTTGACTTGATCCACTTAGAAAACCATAAAAACATTTAAGTTACCAGGCATCCTCGAGCTGCAACTAGAGGAGTTTCTTGGAGTGATAACACATTCTACTACAGCAAAATTGTTATTTAAAAATTGTTTTTCCTACCACTACAGACAAGGATGGTATTGCACCCTTTTTTACTAGCAACTACTAGAAGGAGGCAACAACCCCCTAGTTTATCAGCCACTACTGAAAGGATGCACCTACACCCTATTTACCAACTTCTGCCGGAAGGAGGAAACAACCCTCTGCATGCCTGTTGCCTGCCCTAGCACCACCCTACCACCCTAATATGTTATATTTCTTTTTCCCTCCATCCTCTGTCACACCAACTTGTCTTTGTCTTATGTTATGGCTACATCGATCTAGATGGCACAAACAATTTTATTTTGGTCTTCAGTCTAGACACCTGACACTGAACTTAGCCACAGAAATACACTCTGGTTCCAATCTATTTCACTTGATCTCTGCCTTGCTACTATAAGGGTTTTCACCTTCAAACCCTATCCTTCATTCTGCACTTCTTCCTCTGGCTTGTATGCTTCAAATCTTCATATATACTAGACAGACAGAGACACTCTACTTCAACATCAAGCATATGTTTTTCTATCCTTTATTAGCAACAATAATCACTCAACCTTCATGACTCTTCAACATCAAACGCCTTTCTTCATACAACGCATTCCTTCTCGGTAAATCGCGTCCTTTCAAATCTATGTTTACATTTTGATAGACATCCTATTTATTTCATTTTAATTAATTAAACAATCTATTAATTAAAGCTTCAAGATCTTCTTCCTTGCTTGTTGGCTATCCTTTTTAACTCTAGCACGATCTTCCTCTAACTCAGGCTTCCCTCGAATTTCTCTTTTTCTCTCACCTATGGACTAGCACGATATTCCTCTAACTCAGGCTTCCCTCGAATTTCTCTTTTTCTCTCACCTACGGACTTCTTTAAGCTTCTGCGGGTATCTACAGGCGTCTGCGGGCTTCTTCCAAGCCCTTGTGGTCATCTACAACTTTTCTTGGCATCCCTGCGAGCTTCTCCTTTTGCTGCCTCTCTTTATAGTGCGGGCATCATCTTTCAAGGCACTATTTCCTGTAGTGTTCTCTCTTTATTTATGTTCCTTATAGAACCTTCAATCTCCAACACAGAGACACATCCTCCTCTTTAGCAGCTCGACAGTGAAAATTATTTCACCGAAGCAGGCTTGGTGAGAATCGAAAGCCTTTCCGTTTCCATCCCATTTGTCATTGAGGCACGGTTCTTTGAAATCTTCCACTTTAGCACCTCGAACAGCATGATTGATCCCCTATTTCAGCAAGACTCTCAACAATCCAAGCGATTCATCCCACATTATGGCTTGAAACATATGAAGTTGTCCACTGTAGCAGCTCCAAAGCTGAAACCTATCCACCATAGCAGCTCAATAGAAATCAGAAACCTTTCCGATAATCGAACCAAAATTTCACCCACCGTTGTGTCTTGAATTTTCGAAAACCTCAGCTATAGTGGCTCGGGCTTGAACAACTCACTCGCTCACCTCTCGTCCATCTGATCATGTCTGTCATATTGGCTCGGATTTGAACATCCATCCGCCCTAGCGGCTAAGACTTAGACAAACGTCTGTCGACCTCTCGTCCATCTGATCTCGTCCTCCGTAGCGTCTATCGTAGCGGCTCTGATCTTGACAAATCACCCGCTACACATCTTGTCCATTCGAAGCTGATTTTTCCTCAACTTGGTATATCTTCCTTCTACACGTGTGGACATCACAGAGGAAAATTGACTCCATGGCTAGATAGCCACTTGAACATAGAACATCCCCATGCCTTTTTTGAACTTTCTGATGCACACACATTATCTGAAGATCATTTGAAAATAGGCTTCCAAACTATTTAATTTAACACTTAGACAAAATTGTCTTTAACTTGTAAAAACAATTTTTCTTCTACTTTGGCAGATTGATTTCTCCCTCATGTGATCACCATAAGGAAACCTACAAGCATGGCTAGATATTCATTTCAACAATGAACAAGACCATATCATAAGATAAATTTGTTGACACACACACAACCTTTGGTAGGCATTTGAAAATGGTCTTTCCAACTGTTTTTCAACACAGATATTTTCAGGATTTTCTCCAAATTTTATCCTGAAACTCTGTTTTGGCATGTCTATATCTTTTTCCTCAAGCCTCCTTTAAGATATATGAGACCATGGATGGATGTAGCACTAAACATACTACAATATTACCATAAGGGGATGTCATTTTCATTCTCCTCCAAATTATGGTGGGCATTTCCATAAGACAGTTTTTACTACATTTCCTATACTTAGTCATTTTCCAATTTTTCGTAGAATTGTCATATCTTACCAAAATGATGTCAAATTGCAACCATGACTTCCTGATAGAACCAGGACACCATCATGAGTATTTCAAGACTCATCACACGTGCCATATCATCACATATTCCATGTCATCAATTCCTTTGACTTCTTTTGACTTTTACTGAGTTTTTCCTGCCATCATGTCTTGGTTAGTCCTTTGTCATCACTAAACTCTTCTTGACATCAATGACAACTCTTGCCAACCTATATTGCCATATTTTCCAATAGATTTGGATGGATTATGTAGAAGGGGAGGTGTAGTGTAATTGTGTGGTAGGTGCACACCAACGACTGGTGTAGGCATGGATGGAAGACAAGGTGTCACAGAATGTTGAACAGTTTGAAATGGAGAAGGGATATTCACAAGTTGACGAGCATCTCTATAAAGAAGGTGTTGTTTCTTGTTGTTTTATTTTTCTTTTCTGTGCATATAAAACTCTTCTTCATGCATTTATTTGTTCAGTGTCTTGACTAGATGACATTCCTATAATAACATTTTGAGGTTGTTATGAACTTGATGGTGGCATTGTGGAATGGAAACATGTTGTATATCTAACCATTGGAAAAGTAAAGAAAGGAATATTGTAATAAATAAATGAAATGTACACAAATTTGATAAGTTGTTTTAAGAAAAAGAGGACCACATGAATTGTGCATAAACAAATGGAATAGTAAAATAACAACATACTCAAGATTGTCCATATAGGATACAAATAGAATTTAGGTCAGCAATGTTAATTGAAGGTTTGTAGCTTCTAAATGTGACAAAAAAGGATATTTATAAGTGACCATGTAGAATATAAGAAATGTTTAATTCAAGAACGTTAACTGATAATGAAAATAAAGGTGGCATGGGTGGAAGGGAAACATGTTATACATCTAACAATATCAATCTTGAAATAAATTAAAATCTAAAATGTTGTATATATAAGGATATATACCATGTTACATATTTAAGTAGTTGTAGGGAAACATAGACTCCATGATTATTTTTTCAAAATGTTTAGTATTTTTACAAGTAGCATTTAAGTCAACAATGTTAATCGAAAGTGTGTAGTTGCTAATTATAGCAAAGTAAGAAATGATGGAAGTTAAAAGTAGCGATAGTTAAAAAAAGGAACATACGCCGCAACATGAAAGAAGAAGAAAAAAAGCATGGGAAGATGGAGTTCAAAGCATGTGTGCAACTAGTTGCTTATTGCACGAAATGTCATGGAATTCATCAAGTGGAGTAGTTGATGTTGATGCAGGTGAAACCTCCTTTGACATGACGATGAGCAACTTCAAGCGAGTAGATCCATTGAAAGTATTTATCTTGACTGATAATGTGAAAAGAAAGTTTCAAGAACAAATACTATGAACAATTTCTAGGAGAGTTGTTGGTTCATTTGAGAGAAGGCATATATTTTTTGCAGTGACCCCCATGAGTTGATTAGCGGCATCATCAAAGGCTATGACATCACAAATCTTTCCAGTAGTATCTTCAAGGTCAATTTTTAGTATGCATCAGTAATTGCAGTCTGGAAACTCCCCATCACATTTAGTACAATGCCAAACATTGGCATTGTTGTGGGAAACTTTTTTCATGCATTGTATACCATCAACAAATAGAGGGCATGCAAGGAAATGAAAATCACAAATGTTAACATTTGTGATGGTAGCAAGGATTGAATACTAGGTTGTCTTCTCAAAGGGGTGGAGATATTTTAGTTCATAGATGGTAATTTGTTTTCGTGGACCAAAAGGAGATAAATTGTATTTTCGACTCAAGGATGGCAAAGTTGAACGAAATCCATTGTCATGAAACCATGTCTGGAGAAGTATAATTTCTTCAATAATTGGGTTTGTAAGAAGGTTAGTATTGGCTATAGTTACAATAGTTTTGCCATTGAACTCTGTAAGGCAACCACCTTTGATTGCAAGGATTGAGGGAGTATATGAACCTCGAAGGGTAGCAAGTTAGTTGGAAACCTATGGTATGGTCATGCTCCCCCAAAGCATTACATCTATGCTATAGTCTGGCATGTCTCTAAGGCCAGTTGTACGATGCATTGTTTCTGATCCATCTCATTTTTGTATAGTCGATGCAGGGGAAACGAAAATGACAAGCCCAATAAGGTCATCCATGGAATTGAGGGGTGTATTGTTCATGTCATGGATACACTTAAAGTGGAAGAAATGCAAATGGATCAAAGGGTATTCCTCTAAGCATGGTTGGATTGTTGAGGAGGAGTTTAGGAAAATCTCAAAATCGTTTTTCAAGTGGTTGTATGTTGGGTTGGACGGTTTGATTGTGCCATTTCAAAGTATGTAGACAAGGCCAAGTTGTATCTTTTTGTACAATGTTGTTGTGAATTCATTGAACACGAAGATATGGACCTCATATCTTGAAGAACTAACAAGGTCAAATCCAAAGATTTTACATGGTCCTTTTTTATTATTGTATTCATGGATATTTTTCTTGGAAATGACTCGAACTTGAATGGCCCAAGTTTTATTGGAAGGGTTGAGTGTTGTGAATGTAATAGTAGATGCAATAAGGGCATGTGTTGGATTTAGTGAAGAAGGCATGGCAAGTGAAGGGGTGTGGGGGTCAAGAGGGATGTTTTCTGAAATATAGGAACTGCTTTGGGAGGTGCATGAAGCAATAAACTGGAGAGGGGATGGTTCTTCAATAATTGGTGCCTCAAATGTGACGAGTTCAAGCATGAGCAATGTGATAGTCCTAATAAGAAGAATGAAGTCAGAAAATCCAAACCAAAAATACATTAGAAGTAGTGGGGGTTTAAAAGGAATAAAGTGTAAAATAATGAAAGGGAGAAAGAAGCATATGTTGCATGCACAATTGGTGACGTTGATGATAGGCCCTTCTTGTAGTTTCCCATCCTCTGCAATGCTATTGTAGATAGTTGGAAGCAATCTTTGGTGCTTATAAATCCCATTAGAGAGAGAAATACAAAATCGAGTGGTTGTTGAGTTAAGAGAGCTTACTGGGTTGAGGGAAACAACCTAGAGAAATCAGAAAAGGTCGACAACGCCATGCAGTAAAAGTGAAATAGTGTTTTCAGTTAGTAGAGAGGCCATAAGGTACTAGTGGATAGATTGATGGAGTGCAAAGATGAGTTTCAAAAAAAAGGAAACAATTGGTATTAATTCAAAGTTATAAAAATTGCAAGGGTAAGTATATAGGTAGTTTTATTCCATGTAATAGAGGATGAGAGAAGTAAAGAAATGGTAGGTAATGTTGTTAAGGAGAAGAGTACATTGTGTTCCAAAAGTCTTACGAGAACACAAGATTTAGGCTCAATATTCTCCATATAAATTTTCAGGCGCAATGGTGTTTTCTTTTAGGAATATGAGATTTTTTTTAATGTAAGTAGAAAAGTTTCTTCCATTGTATTAAGCTAGTAGATTGGAAGAGATTCATGAGAAATGTAGCCATATTTTTCTGATTTTTAATGTTTTATATATGTATTAGGAACATGGGAGCGTCTGGAAAATATAAGCTAGTTATCTACTAGGCATTGTTCAGTATTTACATAATTTAGATGAAGAATTAAAAGGTAAATTCAAGTGGGGAAAAATGGTTGCCATTTTGAGATTTTACATAGTTTGGACCATAGAAAACAGTATTAGCTGGAAATTTTTTATACTATCAAACAAGTTGGTCCTTATCAAGTAAACATGGCTCATTCTTCCATGTAGCTATATATTCTTATTTTTACACAAAAACATGTAAAATCATATTACAATCTTGAACAGAATCCTTGTTAGGGTAAATAAAATGGTGAAAGGTGAAATACTTGGATGGTTATATATCCAAATGTGTGGGAAAATTTATGCCCTCACTTGGAAGATTCATCATCATACCTATCTATACCTATATGAAAAACACAAAGGTAAGAGAACTAACGATTGCATTCAACAAATTCATTTATATATCCAAATAATTACAAACTCAAAAAATTAATTTAAAATCGCAGTGTGTATTGGTAGGTGTCTCCTTGCTTGTAGTATCTTAAAACAAAGAATATACTTGAAATTCTCGCAGTGATAATCCAAAAAGAAATTGTTGTAGAAAGAAATGGACCAGACAATTTTTTCTTCAAACCAAACAACAATTTTAATCAAGATATAAGAATTCACTTAAAAAATTCAGAGAATGAAAGGGCAATGAAAGGATATTCTTCAATTAGGAATATAAGAAAGAGGCATTTTCAAGGAACACATATCTGATTTGAAACCTATACAAGTATGGTTACTAAGATACCTCGTTACCAAAATGCATTCTTGTATCTCATTATTTATTGAAAAACATCCTATTTCAATATTGCATAAGATGGATAGTAATTTAGGACTCAAGGACATACAGATGTTGGGCCATAAAATTTTGAGTAGCTTGTGTCTGACCGATTTCCCTCTTGTAAATAGAATTCCTAATGAGCTAGTTCAACTACTTTCTAAAACAAGAGCCTTGATAAAGTAAATCAATGGATAAGAGTCATTTAGGATCTTATGTCTGTGTTTGACATTTAGGTGTGATGATGAATGGAAATCTATGTGTATTAGAAGTTTTCTCCCAAATCATCTCCATAATAGAAGAATCTCCAAAGGTATAACAACACAACCATACAACACCATACACATACATAAGAGGTATCATGGTTTTCATAATTCCTCTGAAGTTATAGGGCTCCGTGATTTTGCTCAATGTGAGAGTATTACAAATAAAACGTTTCAAATTTTCATATTAACTATCTAAAGAAACTTCTATTGTAGAAAATAAAGTACTAGACAAAAGATTTTCTTCAAATCAAAGAGAAACTTTAATGAATTCTACAAGAACCCCCTTCAAAATTTATGAGAGTGAAAAGGAACTAAAAGAAGAATCTCCAACTAGGATGATAAGCAAGAGGCATCTAAGGGACCACCTATCTAATTTGAAACTAATGTAGAAAGTGATTTCCAAGATGGAATACAAAAACAACTTTTCCATCTAATTATTTGTTGAAAAAATCTTATCTAATTGTTGCATAAGATCTATAGCAATCTAGGGTTCCAGAACATCCTAGGAATTTTCACGGAATTCTAAGTATCCTCTATGTTACCGCTTGACCACCTGGTAAGAGTATTCCATGGTAACTACTTTAACCACTTTATATACAAGAGAACTGTGGTCAACTCAACAAGTGGATATCCAAATTCATTCAAATCAAAGCATTCCAAGACTAAATTCTCAATTTTTTTATTAGATTTATTTCTGAAAAAGGTATTTTGATCATAAAAATTTGGTTTTCTTTTAACTTCAATAACCCCATGCACAACTAGGTTCTCTCGAGATTCAAAAACATTTTTTCACCCGAATCTAAATGTTCTGCACTGCATTGATATCCAACTCAATGTAAGCAGGGGAATTATTCTGCAAACATTTCTCATGGTGTAACATTTTTTCACCTTTAATTAAATTGAAAGAGTCTCTACTATCTCTAGTTTTCAATGCTATCTTTTGTGGAATGTGACAAAGCAAGTAGTTTTGACTGTCAATTTGTGTTTTCCGCTAGACAACTGCCTTTTTTTTATCGCTTGTATCTTCCTAAAAAATTCCATGGATAGCTAAAATTTTGTCTCGCAACCTCTCAATTTTCTCATGCCTCAATCCCTAAGTTATTAATATCGAGTGGGTCTCCAAAATTAGATAATAATAATGTTATCTAGTAAATAATGATAATGTTTCAGCAAGACACCACAATTTTAACCCAATGTAGGTTACCTATGTATAGAATACATGTACCGCTCTTTCTACCATCTCATCATGTATTACATTATAGTACCCTAAGCTTATTGAGGTTGTCTAACCACCTAAGTAGCTTCCACAGTAATTGTTATCATTATACCTGGTATTGCAAACATCGTCACAAACATTTAATTTCAATCTTACTCATCATGGCTTAAAAGTTATGTTAGAAACAAAAATAAAATAGCGATTTGATATATTTTTCCAAAAAGGAATCTTAACAAAACCAAGGCTTACTTCACACCAAATAGTATATTTGGACAATTGGGATTCGCATATTTTACTTTTTAGAGAGAAATTATTCTTTGATCGACACACTATTACTTAAAAAAAACCATGTTAATTTAAAAAAAAAAAGACTAGTGGCCATGATGGCATGGTAAGGTATGAATCTCATCTTTAAAAAGATGTAGGAAAAAATAAATATATATTTAAAGACAATGCAAAAAGCATGCACCTTTTTTAGTATGAAAATATATTTAATGAAGTGAAGTTGGCATGCAACATTCAAATATTGAAGCTCTTTTTCCTAGAAGTTATGCATAGGGTGTATCTAATTTTCCAATGCTGCCCAGGACTAATCCTGGTCCCAAACCACTTTTGCAAGCACATGCACTATCACAAGCAGAAAACATGTTATTGTGATTGGACAAACTTAAACCCTGGTGGGAGGGGAAGTAACAACACCCCGCTTTTAGCAACCCAACAACCCATCATTGAATTATCTGCCTATTCTCATGAATAATTTCCAAACTATATTTGATCATATCACATTGAATGTGAATAATTTAAAGCACTTTCATAAAATTATGTGCAGAGTAAAAGAGCTTACCATTCCTCTTGATAATAAATGAAAGAGAACATGATATGAGAAGATTTTGTTTCATTTACCATCAACACATACTACATGGATCTAGGAGATGATCTTACAATCCATTTGTGGTTTTAAATTTAAGCTATTTAGTTTATACTTTCTACTATGAGATTACATGAATCACTAACTACCTGTGTAGTAATGTCATATGAGTAGGGCCTAGCCTCTCTCTGTAGTAATGTTATATGGGTAGGCCCTACCCTCTCATCAAAGGGAACTCAAAAGCAGATGAATGTGTTTTACCATTGACCTAATCCACAATATTTTGAACAACTTAGATTTAATGGGGGTCACCGGGGCCATTGGGAGCAGCCAACATGGATTTCTCAAGCCATAGTAAGAACGTGGATGCTTAATAAGCATGTTTTTTGTTTGATCCAATAGCTTCATCAGTAAAATTGATACGATATTTCAAGGGAGTGAAAATTTTCCATTGCAGGCCAACCATAAAATAACGGTTTGCATAATTTGGAAGACTCTGAAAGCAAAAAAACATAAAATTATGGTACACCTAGAAATAGATAGGACTAACCCATACATTTTTTTTGGGAGGACCTTGCAGCCTACCATCTAAAACAAACCAACATGGTCCTTTGCATCTTGGTGAGCATCATTGAAAAGAGATGGATAGTGGGAAATTTGATGTACATAAGTAATGTTACAGGGAAATGGGAGAAAATGATGTTCTCCATAGCAACAAAATGTTCAAGAAAATGATGTTCTCCATAGAAACAAGATGTGTATTTCTTATAGTATCTTTACCAAACTAAAAAAGGTTGAACGTAAGAGAGAGTACTTCCTTGAATGTAATATTTTGTTCACACGACATCTTAACTCTACATTTGAAACCCTCATCCTTTTTTTCGTAAGGCCATTTATTTTCCATGTCACCAAACATGGTTTATATTTAAGTTTTAAGATTCTCTTAGTCTCTTTGTGAAATATTAAACGAAGATGCATGGAAGTGGATATGGATCCACTTGATTGTTTTCAAAGTCAGGATCTGGATACAGAAATAATGTATCTAGAAAATCTAATTATAAAAATAAAATATAAAAACCATAAACATAGAAAACTCAAATTTGTGAAAATATTTGGCTCCAATTTGCTCACAAATTTTGAAATCCAAAGTGTCATAAGAAATTTAATTTTTATGTCTTTTAGGATAGGGAAGGGCCTTTTGTATAGGAAAATGTTAGGGTTTGAGGGAATTGTAATTTTGTTTGTTTGTTTGTTTGTTTTATATTTTTAATATATTTTTAACAAAAATGCTATTTTTAGGATTTGTTAGCGTGATGTTTTTGACAAGCAAAAAATATATCTTCAAAAAATCTTTCATTTCTTCAATATTATTTTATTTTATGCTTTTCAATATATTTTTAACAAATCCCAAATAGCATTAGAGGAATTTTTGGGTCTAAAATGGGCCTCCTAAGGACAATAATAAAATAATACTTAAAATAATAAAATAATAGTTAAAATAATAAAATAATATTGATTAATTTTGGAGGAAGAAAGAAAAAAACTACTTTTTGTGTTTGTATTTTCGACATATCTCCCTGTGTTTTTACTCAAATTTTGATTGGGAGAGTTCGTTGGATGCAGAATTTGATTTTCCATCCAATGAGTACCCACACTGCATACTTTTGACGGACCCCGCTACCCAAAAAACAAGAAATACCTGAAAAAATGTGATGATGATGTCATCATCACGTTTTTTCAGGTATTTCTTGTTTTTTGGGTAGCGGGGTCTGTCAAAAGTATGCAGTGTGGGTACTCGTTGGATGCAGAATCAAATTCCGCATCCAACGAGCTCTCCTGATTGAAATTTGAGTATAAACACAATGAGATATGTCGAAAATACGAACAAAAAAAGTAGTTTTTTTTAATGACAAATATGTCAATTCAACCATTATGGTTGACTTATTTTATTGAAATTCTATTGATTCTTGAATTACAACTCACAAAAACTTATTTTGGCACGTGTTCTTATAAGGCCCATTTTAGACCCCAAATTTCCTCTAATGATCCTCCAGGTCTTCAAATTCTAAAACGTATCTAGAACGGATTCATATCTGTAGAAAATCATATCTTATGGTGGATCTGGTAACATAGTGTCACGTCCCCACCCCTCCACTCGATGGAGAGGACGCGACTACGTTGATCTGACTATCATAACCGGGCCATCTAGCCCCCATGAACATAATAATAAAATGCATTGAAATAAAGCATACATAGATGCATAATGCAATATACAGTGGAAGCAAATACATTCATTCAACACAGTCATATGTTCATAGAACAATTCATAAACAAATACAGTTGCAAAACTTAAATACACAAGAAATACTCATCTTGAAAAGGAGTTGTCCCGCAACCAGCTATGTCGATGCAACGTTCCACCCAACCATAGGCCAATGGGCTCATCAATCTCTCAGTACCACTACCACCCTCGAGTTGGGCACGATTTCTACAAGGAACTAGGGAACAATAGGCTCACACATAGCCAAATACAAATCAAAATTCAGCCAATCCAAACACAGTTGGGTTTATCAGGATGCTAAGGCAATGGAAAGGTTGAATTGTTAAGCTAGTGAGCTCAACCATAGAGCTATAGACACCTGCACAAGATCTGGCTTGGCCTCCACAATTTCTACACACCCAACACAAGGAAGCATCCCCTTCTCTGCTACATAGCCCCTCGAGCTATGCCTTCCTTTCCAGTGCTCTTTAGGGTGTGCCAAGAAAGATAACCAGCCCCTCTTGATCTATCTGTGAGGTTCCTCTCATCACTAGGTTTATCAAGCCAATTATGGCCTCTTCCACTCCTAACCAGTTCAGACCAATACAAGGATTTACAGAACAACAAAACACAAGTGTGCACACAACAACAAAATACACATGTTGGGTATGAAGGAAAACATTTTACAACAAAAAACAGATTGGTAAATGGGGAAAACCACCATGGTGAGAAAAAATGATTTCACACAATGTTCATGGGAATTACAGGGACAAAAATGATTTCCATAAACCAAAAAATCATGGATCTACCTTCCCAACAACTAAGCATACCAAAAACGAGTTCTTGGGCATAGATAAAATGAGGAAACGACATAAAAATGTGAGGGAAATGCACATCAAGCTCCGGTTACATGAGAGAGACAAAAACAACCTCTTAGAACCCCCAAATCATGAATCTTTGTTGCACATTCACTCAACAAAACAAAAATGGGTTTTCCCATCCATGGCAATGAAGGTAATTGCAGAAAATTTGAAGGAGAGAGTTCAGCAAGCTTCAGTTGCATGAGGAAATGAAGAATGTGAATGCATAATGGAATGGGGAGCATTTTTGGGAATTTACTTGCCCCATAAGTCAAAAAAGCATTTTCCAAAAACTAATGGCTTCTCAAATTCGAATTTAACTGCCATACTCTTCCCATCCTCATGCATTAACTACCTCAACCAATTTCTGGAAGAAATAAATGATTGGGCACAAAAGACAAAATGGGTAGTTGACAGCTTTATGGGTTTTCCCTTTGACATTTGGATTTACCCTATTGGCTCAAGGGTTTGAATATGTTGCCTCCCTATTCCTTGTGAAATCATGCCCCCATCTCTTTAATGTTGCACTGACATAGCTAGTTGTGGGTATTTTATTAATCGCATATTTACATGATGTCCAAAATTATAATGTGTCTGGCTAGCACGAATTACCAGCAACATCAATTTTAAACGCTGAAACATAAAATGCTAAATCGATGGTGGGGCCTTTGCCTTGAGCTCCACACCATAATTAAATAATGTTATTTACATCATATACATTTTTAATGCAATAGGGGTCAAAACCAAGGTATTACATTCCCCTCCCCCTTACAACAACATTTTCCTCAATGCTTTGAAGAATTGAACAAAATAGGATGTGTCAATCGCATGGCATCCTCCAGCTCCCACATAGCCTCGTCAGGATTGTAGTGCTTCCATTGCACCTTCACTTGTCCAATGACTCAATTCTATAGCACTTTGATCTTTCTGTCGAGGATGCACATTGGCTTGATTTGGAACTCTCCCTCGAGATCCACCTAAATCACATCCCAATTTATCACATGGTTAGGGTCATGTACATATTTCTTAAGCAAAGAAACATGGAAAACATTATGAGCTCTAGTGCTAGCAGGGAATGCAAGTTTGTATGCAACTAGACCTATTCTTTCAAGCACTTCAAAAGGCCCACAATATCTAAGTGATATCTTGGCACAACTTCTAATCTTCAAGGAACTCTTCCTTGCCCTCACTCTGAGGTAAACATGGTCCCCAACACTGAACTCTCTATCCACCCTATGCTTGTCTGAATAGCTCTTTTTTCTTTCCTAGGTTGCTTTCAGATTCTGCCTAATCTTAGAAACCTCTTGCTCCATCTCCTTGAGCAATTTTGGACCAAGCATAATCCTGTTTGCTAGATTATCCCAAGTGACATGTGTCATTCACCTTCTTCCATACAAAGCTTCATATGGACTCATCCCCAAGGATGCTTGCTATCCATTATTATAAGCAAACTCTACCAAGAGTAAATAATCCTTCCACTTGGTTGGCTTGTCCATCACATACATGCAAAGCATGTCTTCAAGAACTTGATTCACTCTCTCTATCCGTCCATTAGTCTGAGGATGGTAGGCAATGATGAAGTTCAACTTTGTACCTAAATCTGCAAAAAATCCCTTCCAAAAATTAGAAGAGAACTTGGCATCAATGTTAGAAACTATTGCCTTAGGAAATCCATGCACCTTGAAAATATCCTTCATGAAGATTTTTGCAACATCATCAATCTTATGTGTGGACTTAACATGTATAAAATGTGTTACCTTCTTCAACTTGTCCACCATAGCCATGATGGAATCATGTTGTCTCAAAGTCATTGGCAATCCTGTAATAAAATCCATGGAAATATCTTCCCATTTCCATTCTAGGACTAGAAACAGCTGCAACAAACCTGCTAGATGTTGATGCTCAACCTTCATATGCTGAAATTTCATCCACCTTGAAATGTATTCATCAATATCATTTTTCATTCTTGAACAAAAACACTGCGTTATGGCTGTAGCAATTGTCTTCTGATATCCTGGATGACAAGAATATGGAGCTTGATGGATCTCATCATGACAACTCTCCTCAAATATGCTACATAAGTAATATAAATTATGTTCTTATAGGTAAGAATCCCATCTTCTTCCAATTTATATCCCTCTTATTTCTAGTCAAGACTTTGCTGCTGCAATTTATCCTTGACCTGCACATACAATTCATCTTTAGCAGCATGATTAACAATCTGTTGTCTCAAGTCTAATTGGAAAATACTAAGAGATGCCAAGTGCATTTCATGCACTTTCCTACTGAGTGCATCGACCACTTTATTCTCCTTTCCTTTTATGTGTTTGATCTCAAAATCAAACTCACATAAAAATTCTAGCCATCTAGCTTTCTTAGCATTTAGAGTTATATGATTGAACAAATATTTCAGACCACAGTGGTTTGTCCTTAACTCAAACTTTCTTCCCACTAATTAATGCCTCCACATATTGAGAGCATTTACTATGGATGCAAGCTCTAAATCATGAGTGGCATATTTATTCTCATGATCCTTCAACTTTCTTGACTCATAACACACCGCGTGGTTGTCTTGCATAAGAACTCCTCCAAGTCATTAACCACATGCATCAGTACACACCACAAAATATTTCTCTGGGTCTGCAATTTTCAAAACTGGTGCACTTGTGAGAATATTCTTCAACTGTTGGAAGCTTTCTTCACACCTTGGTGTCCATTCAAATTTTATTCCCTTCCTTTGCAAGGAAGTGATTGGACGTGCAACTTTGGAGAATCCTTCAATTAATCTCCTGTAGTAACCTTCCAGGCCCATGAAAGATCTTACATCTGTCACATTCCTTGGAGTAGGCCAATTCATAATGGCCTCAATCTTTTCAAGGTCTACAAATATACCCTCCTCTGAGATAATGTGACCCAAATAATAAATGCTATCTTTAGAGAAGTCACATTTACTCAACTTGGCATACAACTTATTCTCCCTTAACAAATTCAAATTCAATCTCAGATGTTCTTCATGCTCTTCTTCATTCTTAGAATAAATTAGAATGTTATCAAGGAAAACAAGAACAAACTTGTCCAAATACCTACCAAAGACACTATTCATAAGGCACATAAATGTAGCTGGTGCATTTGTAAGACCAAATGGTACCACTACAAAATCATAATGTCCATACCTTGTTTTGAACGTTGTATTATGAATGTCTTCATCCTTGATTCTTACCTGATGGTAACCAAACCTCAATTCAATCTTAGAAAACACCTTTTCTCCTCTCATTTGATCAAAGAGGTCATCAATCCTTGGAAAAGAGTACTTATTCTTCACTATGACTTTATTCAACTTTCTGTAATCAATACACAACCTAAGTGTGCCGTCTTTCTTCTTTACAAATAGAACTCTTGCAGTTGCATGTTCAACTCTAGCATCTCCGGAGTGCTCATCCTGTAGAGTGGCTTGGACACTGGTGCTTCTTTTGACACATGATCTATTGTAAAATCAATGTCCCTCTTTAGCGGAAGTCCTGGAATCTCATCAGGAAAAACATCCCTGAATTCTTGCAATATCTGAAAATCCTCCAACCTGGGAGTTTCATTCTTTGCTGCCTCCAAACCATGAGTTGCATACAACTGACAACCTTTCCTATAGAACTTCTTCAGCTACATTGCTAAAATCTGCCTAATAGAAACCAACTTTGGAATGCCTCTTACAACCGTTTGGTTTCCTTCTTCATCTATGCATTCAAAAGTCTTATTATAACAATCAATATTTACTCTCTAAAATTCTAACCAATCCATTCCAATGAGAATATCATAGGAACCAAGTGGTAGAACATTCAAGTCTGCATAGCTAACTAACCCATCCATGACTAATCATGACATTTATCTACCACTTCACTGACCTTTCTTTTATTCCCAGTGGCTAGCTGAACTAACCATGATTTGCTATGCTTTAACTTCTTAAAAGCACACATTTCAACAACTCTAGGAGTAATATAACTGTGAGTAGATCCAGGGTCAATCAAAACAAAATATGATTTCTCAACAATCTTACCTTCAACTTGAAGCACAGTTGACCGATGATCTTCCTAACAATCCTCCATTCCTGCATAAATCCTAGGAATGGTCCTTGTTACTTGACCCATAGTTTCTGCTTCTTGAATGTTGTGAGCTTGCCCCACATTCCCATTCTCAACTGGACAATTCTTGCGCATGTGGGGTCTTCCACATTTCCAACATTGGAGAGGTTCTTTGTTCTGTTGTGGATCTCTTGTCTTTTCTCCCATCACTCTACCTAGATTACTCCCATCTTGTGATGGTTGCTTCTGATTATTTCTGAAGTTAGAAGGTTTGAAACCTTTCTTTCTCTGTTCAAAATTCTCATTCTTCTTTTCCTTCCAAGCCTTATGATGATCAGGATTTCCTTTGTTATGGTTTTGTACTTAGCCTTTCGGATAGCCCCTTCCAGGGTTCTAGTCTCATCAAACTCAATTCGGTCTTTTTAAGACTAAGGCAATCCACTTGGAAAACGTTGGATCTTCACCTTCTCATCTTTGATGTACATGACATGCCTTAATAGCTCCAAAAACTTATTGGCATATTCCTCCACTGTCATATATCCCAATCTTAGCTCATGGAAATCCTTAATTTTGTCATCATAATATTTGTTAGAGAGGTATTTTTGTTTGAAATACTTCTTGAACTGTTTCTACTTAAGTTTTCTTTCACTGATCCTATTTATGTGTCTGAGGTGCTCCCACCAAATGGATGCTCTTCCATTCAGGTTAAATATGGAAACCCTTGCCTTCATGTTTCTTGAATAGTCCTATACTTGGAAATACTTCTTGATCCCAAGAATCCAAGATTCATCTTCTTGACCAGTCTTTATCTCACCATTAGAGGTAGGAGGTTTAGCCTTCTTAAATTCATCTTGAGAGTGATCCCTATGGTGCCTCTTTAGCTTTCTCTTTCTATTGTGAGAAGAAGAGCTTGAACCTCCACTGGATTCTTCTAAGTCAAATGACCCGCTAGAAGTCCTTTTCATTCTTCTAGTGCTACTCTTACTTCCTTCTGGCTTTACTGTCCCATGCCCAGAGTTCATCTTTCTTTGCAAGTTTGTCAAACTCTGCAACATGGCCATGTTCAACTAATTCTGATCTTCTTGAGCCTTGACCAATTTTTCATTGTCTGCTCTGTAACTCTGCATTTCCACCCTTAGGATTCTCATGGTGGTTGTGAATTCTGGTGGGGTATCCCGATATCTCCTTCCATTAGACTCAGTTTCATCATTTCTGACTCTAACATTCTCACCCATAACATCTTCCTCATGATCATAGGGGTTATGTGCATCATCATACATGTCATAGGTTCTCATGGCTAAGCCAAAAACCCACTTCTTCAATCTGCACTATGTGGAATGATACTTTTTAATGTGACTATAATTCTGCAAAATGTGTTCATAAAAACAAATGTTAGTTGCATTATATTCTTAGAAATTCATAAATCACATACCTTCATTTGGAAAAATCCTATAGTGACAACTTGTCCCACTATAGACTTTTCTTTCACAAACAACGATTGTCTCATAGGGATGACAGGGGTCAAGGGGGCTTGCCCCCTTATGGCACATCACTTCATTGCCATTTTCATATTTCAGGCACTTGTAGACCCCCCTGAAAAAACTGCTAAAATTCTATGTTTCGGAGCAAGTCGGCTTTTTCCTCCAATCGACGAACTCGCCAAAGTTTTCCAACATGTCAACAAAACTAACCTTTTCCTTCCAATGTGTCAACAAAACTCACCGACTCTTTCTAACACTTATCGCCAAAACTCGTCATTTTCTTCCGATCAGCAAAACTCCACCTTTGATCCTGACATGTCTGCAAAACTCACCGATTTCATCCGATGTATCGACAAAAACTCATCTTTTTCTACCGACTGGAAATTTATTTTTAATATTATATATAAGTGTGAATACAATATTTTTTATATTATATATAAATATGAGTAAAATATTTATATTGAAATTTACTAATTAAGTAAATTTTAAAATTTACACATACAAGGAAATAGAGAAGTCTAGCATTTATTTGTTCCTAGATTAAAATTAAGAGCAATACAAGAGCTGACCCAGCACAATGACCAATGGTTGTTAGCTAATTTTTAGTAGTTAACATAGGTATTAAAAATTTTGACAGGTGATCTAAATTCATAAACATCAAATTGACGTTTCAAATATTTTTCTACCTGTCAATGTTGATGTGTTCATAAAGAAGTTACATGTCAAATACGTATAAAAATGAAAAAAACGTTCTATGGAACGTCAAATTCCAGGCCTAGTTGAGATGATATTTCAAAAGCACATTGTCGCCCTTATGGGGACAAAATTTCATGCTTACATCACTATTGCAAAATCAATCACATATGAAATAAATAACTTTAAAAGAGTAAATGTTAAATATATGAAGAAAAAAAATTAAAACTAATACGATTAATATAATATATCTTGTCAATCACTATATATCACGGAGAATAAATAAAATTATCACATTTATCATATTCACTTTGGTTTATTTAATTATCTCAATATAAAAATAGTTTGTATTTTAATTATTTTAATGATTGAAATTTTTCATTAACTTAAATTAATTTTGAATACATAAATAGATTCGATACTTTGAAATATCCATTTTGTAATTTCATTGTATGAAGCTATTAGTACCAATATACATGAAATTCATTTAATCTAGTTAACTATTTTATTTTAAAAATTAAAGAATTTGTGGTAAAGAAACAATACAATATATTCAAATATTCCCCTTTTACAATTTGATGTGCAATCTCAAAGTCTAGTTTGTTGAGACTATTTCTATCCCATGGAAAACTTTTTTTTTTCATTTCCTAAACTAATGAAAACCTCTTTCGCTCCTCTTACCACTTCTAATTAACCATATTACAATAAAAATATACATTTCACAACTACCTCTTGACATATCATGACCTTGAAGACACGAATATTCCTCCTCCACTTTCAATAAACATTATTGACCATGGTTACCATTGTTGACTATATTGATTACATAGACCATATGAACTATGGTTCATCATATTCACCACATTGACTTACCAAACCCTAGTATGCTCCCCGACAAACATTGTGTCCACTTATCCACTAAGTCATCGGTTGCATAGCTCGGTAATCCCATTACCCACAAACCTCATAACATAATAACCCCATTAACACATAAACCCTTCACCATACTCATAAATCTCATAACCTAATAAGCGCATTAACCCATCAACTTTGTACCATACCCACAAGCATCATAACCCATTAATCTTGTTCACTCATCAACCCTTGACTCTTGTTGAACATATAAGAGTGGTGGGCCATAGTTGCTCATACTTCACCATATTAACCACATTGAACCACTAACCCTTACCATGCTCTCCCATGAATATTGTTCCTTCTAATCTACTAATCCATCTCGGTGTCCTCTATCTTCGATAAGATATATGACTTATAACATCCATATTTTTTTAGAGAAGAAATACTTCACCTAATAACCCATTCCCTTGGCATGACTATAAAGGAGATTGGGTTTTTAACTGTTGGTATCAAATCCATTGGTTATAGCACTTGGGATATATAAGCTCAATGACATAAATAATAACATGAAAATGTTGACAAACACAGTGTTCGGATATTAAAATGAAACTGTGAAAACAAATGCAATGAGTGTAGGTGCATAATCAACCAATGATGTTAAGAGTTGTGACTAATCAATAGGTTAAGTGTGCCCAAAGTAAGGGCCTTAAAATACTCTTTAGATAAACTTTCAACTATCTACCTCAATGTCTCCTTCCATGGCCACAATGATGCAAAAAGGTCAACCTAGGTGGTCGGTTGCAGATAAAAGCACGCAACAAAACAAAGTGAATACCCACTCAAAATAAAAACACAAAGAAATACCAAGGATTATGGCTTTTATTAATTCCAAAGATGAAGTTTACATAGGAAATTATATTTAGAATCGATGCTCTGTTACTAAGTCGAACCGACTTATACATACAATCTTCAGAGTTATCTCCTTACACTTCAGGATAGTATCCCTTCCTATCGTTAAATCCTCTATTTATAGCCTTCATGGCTCGATGAAATCTTCTTCTAGAAGCTCTCAGAGAACTCTTGGTAGTTCAATTCTTCTTTGGGTATTCCTTGCATTTGATTAATATCCTTACGCCACCTAGTCTGCTTCAACTATCATCATAACTGCTCATTTATTTCTACAATTACTCTTGCCATACATTGTAACTATTAGACTAGTCGGTTTATGTCATCTATCGGTCGTTGACCGATTACTTTGTCGTCTCCGACTTTTTCCTCCCAAACGTTCGCTGTCAGCATATCCTTTCGACTCACCTCTTCCTTGTCAAGTTCCTCTCTCAGCCGATCGCTCGACTCTCCTGACATCGGCTACGGATTATTACTATACTAGGGGTCGTTGACCCATCCCCTAGTCGATGTTGGTCAACTTTCAACTTTGACTACTTGTCAGGGGTCGAGATGTCCCTGCATCACAGAAGCATTTGAAATGTTTAGCACACTATCAACAACAATAAGATCTATGTTTCTAGATGTTTGTGGCATTCGTCTTATGAGTAATGGATCTTATGGGGTCCTTTTCTTTATAAATGTCTCAAATTACTAACAACCAACCATAGGCTTGTGCACGTTGGTTGGATGCAGATTTTTAACAATTATTGTTCATAAACTTTTTAACCAAATGATTCATCTTGCCTTAGTGAAATAAGGCAAGGTTGCTCCAAGCAAGCAATTTTTAAAAATTTAAAAATTTCAATTAAATAATTATTGGTATGTAAGCAAAATGGGTCATATCACATTGGAATTATTTGTTGTGAACATGCCAAATGTATATTGTTTTCGTGATTAGTTACATGTTATGAATATTAATTACATAATTATCATATTCTTATTTTGCACTGGATGGTTTTATTTTGCACCTTAATGAATTATTCAAATTAGAATATATGCATGTATCTACTTCAAATCACATTATGATTTATAAAGATAAATTGCTAATTTTTCGTGATTACAATGTGTTTAGCTAGAAACCTACCTTCTTAATAAAAGCACCTGCAACTTAATTACAGTAAACTGCTCTCGTGCTCATGAATCTTCTTTTGTAAAGCAAACAACAAAAACAACAGGGATTTTTTTTATATCTGAATGTTGTGTCACATCAACAAGAGTGGGATACGTCTATAGAATATAGAAATATGTATATTTTGTAGTTGAAAGTGTGTACATTAAAAACTTGTCCAGATTTTTGGTTAACATGCTTAGTAAAGTCAAGTTAATAAAACTTATGAATGACATTTATTTGATGTCAACTTTTTCAGAAATAAAAATTAAAAAAAAAACAAAATTATTTCACAAGTCAAAATATTGTAATTCATAAAATTAAATGTTATTAATGAAGTGTGAATATTAATTCCATCTTTATTTTTACACATCATTAATATCTATATCTATATCTCATATCCTATATATATATGAAAATTTTGATGTTGTTATTTATTATTATTATTAATTAGTTATTAGTAATTACATGTGTATATTTTTATTTTTTTTTCTAATTTTAATATGGAAATTTTGATTTTTGTCATGGTCTCATTGTCCATTGTGTGTCATTGTCTTCCCTCCTTATGTAAACTTGACTTGAGCATGGTTTTTTGGGCCATGATATTTGGTGGCCCATAATAATGGCCCATTGTATTGCATGTGAAGAAACCTATTTAAAGGATTCCACAATAAGCTTTTTTTGTCATTATGTGTGCAAAGGTAGCTTTTTCATTTGGAGTTTCACCAGCACTCAGATACAGATCGCATTCAGTTAACCGAGAAGCAGCATTCACACCCCACCATATGTACACGAAAGATATTCGCAATTATTTGTAATCACCCAGCCACTCTGTATAGGGGCCTAACAATAATGTATTGGCTGACAAGGTGCCTTGGAAAAAGCAAATAAGGACCCGGAGGTCTAGACTAAAAGGAGAAGGTTGATTTCATCATTATGTTTATTATGAATTTTTTGTTTATCATATTTTGTAAATTTTTTAATTTTTTGTATTACACTAGATAAAACATGCTAATTCAATGTTTCATATACTTATTAATGTTATTTAAAAAAAATCAACTATTATTTGACCATTAAAATGAAAAACAATGTTAAAATTAAAACTTCATATGGAAGAATTGTAAAGTACAAAAAAACACATCAAATTTCAACCCTATAAGGTCACAAAAACCCTTGATGTAACCATTATAGTAATCTCACGTTAGGTATACAATCTCTAGTACTAAAAATGGAGGAACTTTAGGGGAGCAGTATAAGCACTAACCAAAACACCCCCAAATTCTCATAACAATTTTTGTGGAAATGGTAATTTGCAGTGATTAAATAGCAATTGTAATTACTTAGTAGTTTTAAAATTAGGATTATATAAAAATTTTAACAGATTTTCAACCAAAAAAAATCCCAAAACACTAGGGGTTTTAGTTGTCTACCAACCTGTTGAGGCCTGGAAATTCGCAGGCGGCAACAGTAAGGAATTCTCCCCAATCAACGTTCCCAACTAACCCATTGACTGTTTGGTATAGGGAATCCGTCCAGTTTGCGGTCCGGCTACCCGAGGTCAAGTAACAAAACAAAGGCTTTACCGGTTGCGGCCCGGTCCATCGAGTTTTTGTATTTTGACTTAAGAAATGAAATGCAAGTGCCTAACTAAATGCAAGGTGATCAGAAATGCGAGGGGCTGTCACAATGTGATGCGCAGGTTCTTACCTCTCGTCTTAGACCCGCAAGTAATCAAATCACATACAACAAGAAACGAACTAACTATCTAATCTATCCCTAGGGAGCAAGGTTATCATTTTGGATGAGTAATACATTTCGCGCATGCACTATGAAGAGTTACAGTTAGCTGATACTTCTTTCAAACACATGCACAATTACAGATATTTAAACAACCAGATAGCCAATTGCTTTATGAAAACCTCTATTACTCACAGTGGAAAATATCCTAAAGATACTGAAGAACATTCAACAAAACATAGGTTCAGGAAATTAAATATTCTCACAGTAAATGAAACAGTGCTGAAAACGAAATAGTTCCTCTTCAACATTATTCATTGAGTCGCATTGACACATTCCATTTTACTCTCTCCAACAGGTAAAACTGCAGTTTCCTTTGCAAAACGAAGTAGTTCCTCTTACAAGCAAACTTTTACAAAATTTTCTAGGGAAAAAGCCCTTTCTCCCTCCTATTTCAAATATTTAAACTACAATAGCCGACCCTTTAGGCTCCCCCCAAACGTGTGACTTTCCAGTTCCCCAAACGTTTCTAGTCTTCCATCTTTAAGCGCACATTCATGATTGGCTGGGTAACTGCCGGGCCTTTCAGAACTCCGCGTTTCCTGTTAAACGGTTCCGCGTTCACCTGCAATCGATCGACAAGCATCATCCACTGGGATTACGTTATAAAACAAAATAGCAAGATCTACTCATGAAACAACCATCCCGCAAGGAAATCACCAGGCGCCGATACCACTACCTCGACCATAGCGGGAAACTTACTAGCGGTTCAACAATACTCACGTTGGAAGGGTGGACCACTCCACAGGCGGGAAACACCATTAATCGGACGCCGGAAGGATAGGAAATCGGAGGCTAAACGGTTCTTCCATCCGCAACGGCGGACAAGACAAGGGCTGAAGACAAACGATGAGGGTGGGAGAAGACTTAGTCGGACGTCGAAAGAAATTCCAATCGGAAGTTAAAAGGTTCTCCCCAGCTACAACGGTGGACGAGTCAGGCTTACGGGCAAGCGGTCGAAGGCTAATACGAATCGGACGTCGGAGAGAAAAGACTTCAAATGCTAAACCACTCTGGGAGCCGCAACGGCGGAAGGAACAAAAACAAAAGCAGCCGATCTGACAGCAAACTCAAGGGTTTGAAAACCTCAAAAACATTAATGGCAGTCAAAGTCCAGTAAACCTTCAAGTCAACGGTCCATCAAACAATAGTTAGCAATCTCAAACTTAACTCTGTGACTCGCTGCAAAACTTAAGCACGAACAAAATGTAGGAACAGGATGCGTGTAAAATGTTCAAAACATCAATACTTAAAGCGTGACCGAAGAAACATCAAGGATGAAACAACCTGAAACGATACTTAGTTATGAGGAGGGGCCCGAAATTTTACGAGATTTGGGGAGAAAAGTTGCAGTAGCAACAACTGGCGATCACCTGGGGAACCTAGATCTCTGGGTAATTTTTCTTTGAGTAGCAGACTGTTTCACAACAAATGCATCCATTGAATTCTTCCAGCTATCCAAATTTCTCAAATAACAGAAGTGTGTATCTTAATCATTGACACTAGTCCAATTTGGGAAAGTGGAAACCAAGATTTTCAAGTCCAGATAACTTTGTTGAGGCTAGAAGATGAGTTTCATTAACCTTTGTCTTCAGGTGGCTAACAGCGTGGACCCCACAGGATTGTAGCAGATGGTAAACAACAATATTCGTTTGTTCCTCATTCCCATGCCATTTAACACCTTTGTGCTTTTGGACTTTTGTCCCTTTTCATGCACGTCTTCCTGTGTGCCTTTCTTACTGAATTTTAATTCAGGATCCTCTATCCCATAGTTCCCTTTTGTGTGAGTGGTGTACTTCAAGTTTCAGCTCACGGACGGAGAGGATCTTTTGGCAATTTAGTATTTATGATTCAGCACCCGCTTTGATTTATGATGCTTTTATAGAAGTTTTGACTCTTTATTGGCCTTTTGGCATTCATTTCTTGGCATGGGATCATTTATATTTAACACACTGCTCACCTTGCTCCTTTCCATGGGTCCTCTGTTATCGCCCCTTAGAAATTTTAAGTGTGACGTGGATGGAGCCTCAACATAGTATTCTAGACTCTTTGAATCCGGTTTATTGTACAGGGATTAAGCAGGACTTCAATGCACACAAAGATTTCGAGAAAACTGCTGGGCTGGGAGAAATTCAAACAGCAACACACAGTCCGACTACTCAAACATGTCTACTATTCCCAGAAATTTTGGTGTTTCTCAAATAACCGCGAGTTTACTCCCTTTATTGAAACCAATAAACTTAAATTTAAACAAAGGAACACATGACTCGAAATACAATCAAACAACTTATTTATATACAAGACAGAAAACTCAAAGAAAACTCAAGAAAAGTAAGGCTTGAGAACCAAACCATTAACTGGCAAGTTCTCCTCCCATCCCTGTAAATCTTGTAGCTTATAAGTAGCAGGGCCAAGTTTTGTTGTGATTTGAAACGGGCCTACCCACAACTGCTAGAACTTAGTATGCTTTCCCTTCTCATCATGGGGATGATCCCATTTGAGAACTAGGTCTCCCACTTCCAAGTCCTTTTTCCCAGCCTTATGTTTGTCAAACCATCTTTTTACTACCTCCTGCTATTGTTTAAAACGTTCTCTAGCCTTGGATCTGGCCTCTTCTGCTTTCAGGAGATTGTATATTCTTATTTGCAGAATCTCATCATCCAACCCCCTAGACTCTTGAGCTAGTATGGAAGATGGTAGCATGATATTGGGAGTCAGGATGGCTTCCTTTCCATACACAAGGGTATAGGGTGACACTCCTATTGTAGACTTGGGGGTGACTTTGTCACCCCACAGGGCGTTGGGTAAGGCTGAGTGCCAACTTCGCTGGTTTTCTATGACAGTCTTCTTCAGGATTCTAATGAGGTTTTTATTGGAGGATTCAGCCAGGCCATTTCCTTGCGGATAGTAGTTAGCAGAATAATATAATTTTATCCCTTTCTCATGAGCAAATGCAGTCAATTTAATTGATGAAAAGTATTTAGCATTATCAAAAACTAACGAAATTGGAACTCCAAACCTGGTCATGATATGATCTTGTAGGAAGCTGATGACTTCGTCTTCATTTATCTTGCGCAGTGGGATAGCTTCGACCCAGTGAGTGAAATAATCAGTTGCAATCATAATGTACTTGTGCAGCAGTGAAGAATTTGGTTTTATTTCTCCAATGATGTCTAATCCCCATTGCTCGAACGGCTCCGTAATCATTACCTTGGTCCGATTTTTTAATATATAAGGCCTAAATTGCTTCACTGCCTTAAACATTACGTACGCTTGCTTATCAATGGCTGGGTAGTTTAATTCAGCCCCTTGTAGCCCAGTGCTCATAAAAGAGATTGGGAATTCATCACCCCCATCTTCCTTTTGCGTAAGTACAGCCGCCAATGAATCATCGGATGCAAATGTATAAATAATAAAGTCTTTGTCAAAGTCTGGACTTTTTAGAGAGGGCGCATGTGCAACAACAGTATTGATTTTACTGAAAGCGTTCTTTTCAGTTTCAGTCCACTTAAATTGTGCATTTTGTTTAACCATCTATTGTAGTGGCTTAACAATCTGGGCAAAATCAGGCACAAACCTACGTACGAAATTTATGGTTCCCATCAAAGATTGCATTCCTTTTTTATTATGGGGCATAGGGATTTGTTCAATGGCCTTAATTCTTTCTGGGTCTATAGATATACCTCTTTTTGAAACTATATGCCCCAGTAACTTGCCTTCTGTGACCGCGAATACGCACTTCTCAGGATTGAGGGAAATGCCATATTTCCGACATTGTTCGAAAATTTGCTTTAGGTGGAATGCCTGCTCCCCTCTTTTCTTCGAAAATATTGTGATGTCATCAAGATATACCACAACACTTCGTCCGATCAGTCCGCGGAAAGCTATATCCATAGCCCTTTGAAATGTTGCTCCAGCATTAATCAGCCCAAAGGGCATCCTTCTATAGGCAAAAGTTCCCCATTTAGTTTTGAACATTGTCTTCAATCTATCTTCCTCGGCTACCAACACTTGGTTGTAGCCAGAGAACCCATCTAATAATGAAAACATTTCAGAACCAGAAACCATCTGTAGCAATTGCTCCATGGGAGGTACCGGATAGTTGTCTTTATCTGAGGCGCGGTTTAAGTTTCTGAAGTCCACGCACAACCTGATTTCTCCTGAATTTTTTCTGACAGGTACCAGATTTGACACCCACTCGGAATGCCTGACTTTAAAAATAATCCTAGCATCTAACAATTTCTTCACCTCGCTTTGAATCAGTGGCTCCAACTTGGGGTGCATCTTCCTTAACGGCTGCCGAGGCTTGACGCCTGCTTTAATAGGGATGATATGCTTGATGATGTTGGTGTCGTAGGTTTTCAACTCTGCATACGTCCATGCAAAGACATCTTTGTATTGTTTAAACAAACTAAGGAACTTGTCTCTTTCCGCTGGTGAACAACATTTGCCGAGGTTCACGAACTTAGGATCCGTTTTAGTCCCTAAGTTTATTAGCTCGAACTGTAGATTTGAGCTGTGCGTCTTCACATTAGCGGGTCTTCTGAACTTTTCATTCAAGTCAAACATCTTCTCTAATGTTCTGACCCCTTTAGGAATGAAATTGTCATATTTCATTTCAGCCTGATGTTCCTCATCGTCGATAATGGCCCCTTTAAAGACCTCATCATTGGTCAAGCATTTGATTATTTGTTGATCATCGTCAAATACTCGCAAGTTGGTGATCATGTCGAGTACTGATGGCCTGAAAAGTAATTCAATAGAGCATTTGTTATTAGTGGGAACCAGCCTGGCGGCTGATGTAGCTAGAAGATCAGCGACCACATTTTTTATTCTTGGGATTGAAACAATGTTGAATGCACGAAAACATTTAAGCAAATCCCATACCTCGTTTTGGTAAGATTTCAAGTGAGGGGGAACACAATGTATTTGATTTCTTATTTGCTTTACAACTATTTCTGAGTCCCCAAAAACTTTTAAATTACTAACCTTTAGCTCAATCGCTTTCTTGAGTCCCTGCAGCAGTGCTTCATACTCAGCCGTATTGTTAGTACACTCAAACTCTAATCTACAAGACAGGAAGTGTTTATTTTTTTGTGGATCAATAAGGACGCAGCCGGCCCCTGACCCTTCTAATGTCTTCGAGCCATCAAAACATAAAGTCCAAAAAAACATTATCTACTGAAAATGAATCTACTCCTACTGCTAAATCTACTATTTTACAGTCAATCTCATCAGCCTGAGAAAAACGAAGGAGATCAGGCTGGGTGTCAGATGTGTCGTTGGCCTCTTCAGCTTGATAATTCCCTGGTTCCTGTTCAAGAAAATAGTTTCCCAATACAGATTCGACTGGTACATTCTTGTCATCCAATTGAGTAACATTGTACTTCATGTGAGGTTCTCTCAAAACCTTAATCTGATTGGGACTCCCTTTGTATGGCAACCAAAGATGTGACCAATCTGAGGCGAAATATCCATTTAATTTAGCTGACCAATATCTTCTCAGGACCAGGCCATAAGCGTCTGGTATATCAGCCACCACGATGTTAATAACTTGGCATACTCTGTCATCGGATGCCAAGCGGATTAGGACGTCTTCCATCTCACCAACTACCTTGACGTCTATCCTATCCAATTGCACCACCCTCCACGTGGTTGGCTTAGGCTGCCCATTTATTTTCTTACATACTGATATGGGCATGACATTAATTGACGCCCCTGAGTCCACTAGACAATTATGCACGTTATGATTAAAAATTTCAAACGTCAGGAGGAAAGGTGGATGTTTAGTTTTAGACTTACCTCCAGTGCTAGCTTCTCCAATTTCTTCTTCATCCCGAGGTTGATTGTCAGCGGGCAGCTTCTCTTCTGATGTTTCAAGTGATTTCAACAACTTTTCTTTCTGTTGAGGTACTTTGCACATTTCAAACAGCGGGACGTTTGCCTTTATCTTCTTTAAATCTTCAACAATGTCATATTCAATTTGTTGTCTAGTGGACTGAGATTTATCAGCACTCACCTTTTCTTCATTTGGATTGGGCAACATTCTAATTTGTTTAGGGTCTTGGCTAGTAATGGTGAATTCTGGAATCTGATCAGCCAAGGATTCGTCTTGAAATTTCTTCTTGATATTTCTTTGCAGCCTTTGGATCTTTGGGAGCAAAAGACTGTCATCACTAACCATCCCTTTGCTTCTAGTTGTCACATTAGCTTCCCTGATATCCTTGCGTCCCTGAGTATTTTCCTCTTCTACATCGAGCAAGGAGACAGAATTCCATAATGCCATGGTCTCTTCTTCCTGTTCTTTTGTAGAAGTAGAAGCAGCACTTTCTTTCCTCTCGTCATCATCTTCTTCCGTTAATCTTGAATCCAACATTTGATTCATGACCAATGTCATTGAATTTATCCATTGCGGACAGTTCCTTTCGGAATGAGGTTGTTGATGAAAGGTACATAAATTTTCCATCCCTATATCCGTCAGATTCATGGATGCATTTTTTTGAGGGGGAGGTTGTGGCTGATTGTTATCCTCCCTTTTCTTATAATATGGCCTGTAGTACTTTTGTGCTTCTTTTTCTTTCTCCAGGTCTATGATCTTATTGGACAACTTTTGCATCATTTTGGCCATACTTTCATAATCTGGTGCTTTCTCCTCTTTAGGCTTAGTAAACAGTAAGGTTTTCCTTCTCTCCCCTGACTGTTCAGGATAATCTTCAATGCTCTCTCTTTCAGCTTCCACCACCTCTTCTTCTTCATAAGTTTCAGCCAAAGTAGGCTTGGCCCTCCCTTTTGCAAACATGGCCAAATCAGGACCCAAAGCTGACGTATAGTACTCAATTAGGACCTTGTCTGAAGGTTTGTCTGCGTCAGAGAAATTTTTAAGATATGTTGCAAATCTCTGGGTGAAACTATACACCTTCTCTTTCTTCTCCTTTTTCAGAGCACATAGTCCCTTCATAAGGGCTGCGTGAGTCTTTTGAACTACGTACTTGCTTCGGAAAATTCTCTCAAAAGTATCCCAATCAGGGATGGAATTAGCAGGCAACCCAAAATACCAAGATGCAGCAACCCCTTTAAGGGTATGCGAGAAAAGTCTGCACACCACATCTTCATGCTCCCCAGCCTTTAATCGAGTCTATGGCCAAATAAAAACTCTGCAAATGATCATCCACTAATATCTTCTCATCTGGATCGAATTTAGGTAATAACTTCTCAAAGGCTTGGGGTAGGTCATGTAAAGGAGGGGTCAAGTTTAGAGGTGATCTGGCTTTCCATGTAGGTGGTGGGTTTGGAGGGTTAGGTGGATTGGCGTTAACGCCGGCCATGAGTTGAGGTGGAGAGTGCGGAGGTGAACCAACAGGGGTGTGAATAGGAGAAATGTAAGGGGTCTCTGGGCCTTCTTGATTCAAAGGTAGCTCAACTTCTTGTAAGGCAGTCTCTACAAGTTCTTCCCAGTCTCCAACCAACACTGAATCTTCTACTATAGGATGGTCTTTCTTCTTGTATTGTCTTCTAGGCAATTCGTGGATAATTGGAAATCCTCCAATCTTCTTTACGTATGCCCTGGTGTGTCTTCTCAGATCATTAACAATTTCGTTGCGGATAGGATATAGATGTTCTCTTTTTACTTCTTTCGGAATTGGATTACGCGGTCCACTACTTTCAGAACTGTAACCAGTGGAATAATCTTGGGAAAACGGGTTTCCTCGGCCAGCCATGCACTGGCGGCCCTCCTTCTAGCGCCAAAAATGTTGAGGCCTGGAAATTCGCAGGCGGCAACAGTAAGGGATTCTCCCCAATCAACGTTCCCAACTAGCCCGTTGACTGTTTGGTATAGGGAATCCGTCCGGTTTGCGGTCCGGCTACCGGAGGTCAAGTAACAAAACAAAGGCTTTACCGGTTGCGGCCCGGTCCACCGAGTTTTTGTATTTTGACTTAAGAAATGAAATGCAAGTGCCTAACTAAATGCAGGGTGATCAGAAATGCGAGGGGCTGTCACAATGTGATGCGCAAGTTCTTACCTCTCGTCTTAGACCCGAAAGCAACCAAATCACATACAACAAGAAACGAACTAACTATCTAATCTATCCCTAGGGAGCAAGGTTATCATTTTGGATGAGTAATACATTTCGCTCATGCACTATGAAGAGTTACAGTTAGCTGATACTTCTTTCAAACACATGCACAATTACAGATATTTAAACAACTAGATAGCCAATTGCTTTATGAAAACCTCTATTACTCATAGTGGAAAATATCCTAAAGATACTGAAGAACATTCAACAAAACATAGGTTCAGGAAATTAAATATTCTCACAATAAATGAAATAGTACTGAAAACGAAATAGTTCCTCTTCAACATTATTCATTGAGTCGCATTGACACATTCCATTTTACTCTCTCCAACAGGTAAAATTGTAGTTTCCTTTGCAAAACGAAGTAGTTCCTCTTACAAGTAAACTTTTACAAAATTTCCTAGGGAAAAAGCCCTTTCTCCCTCCTACTTTCAAATATTTAAACTACAATAGCCGACCCTTCAGGCTCCCCCCAAACGTGTGACTTTCCAGTTCCCCAAACGTTTCTAGTCTTCCATATTTAAGTGCACATTCATGATTAGCTGGGTAACTGCCGGGCCTTTCAGAACTCCGCGTTTCCTGTTAAAGGGTCCGTCTTCCTCCACACCGTGGCATTTCGACCGATCTTCCACGCTCACCTGCAATCGATCGACAAGCATCATCCACTGGGATTACGTTATAAAACAAAATAGCAAGATCTACTCATGAAACAACCATCCCGCAAGGAAATCACCAGGCGCCGATACCACTACCTCGACCATAGCGGGAAACTTACTGGCGGTTCAACAATACTCACATCGGAAGGGTGGACCACTCCGCAAGCGGGAAACACCATTAATCGGACGCCGGAAGGATAGGACATCGGAGGCTAAACGGTTCTTCCATCCGCAACGGTGGACAAGACAAGGGCTGAAGACAAACGACGAGGGCGGGAGAAGACTTAGTCAGACGTTGGAAGACATTCCAATCGGAAGTTAAAAGGATCTCTCCAGCCGTAACGGTGGACGAGTCAGGGCTACAGGCAAGCGGTCGAAGGCTAATACGAATCGGACGTCGGAGAGAAAAGACTTCGGACGCTAAACCACTCTAGGAGCCACAACGACGGAAGGAACAAAAACAAAAGCAGTCGATCTGACAGCAAACTCAAGGGTTCGAAAACCTCAAAAACATTAATGGCAGTCAAAGTCCAGTAAACCTTCAAGTCGACGGTCCATCAAACAACAGTTAGCAATCTCAAACTTAACTCTGCGACTCACTGCAAAACTTAAGCACGAACAAAATGTAGGAACAAGCTGCATGTAAAATGTTCAAAACATCAATACTTAAAGCGTGACCGAAGAAACATCAAGGATGAAACAACCTGAAACGATACTTAGTTATGAGGAGGGGCCCGAAAATTTACGAGATTTGGGGAGAAAAGTTGCAGTAGCAACACAACCCTTGGATTAAAACTGTTTAAGATCTAAGGATTGGCATGCCTACTGCAGTCGCATTAAATGCTCTGTAGCAAACTGAAAATTACTGGCCGTGAGAAAATGCCACTCATTTGATGCCAAATTTCTCTCATAAAGGGACTTTTCAAGAGAGTATCTATACCATTGTAAGGCCACGTCAATATGAACAACTCACATTATCTTTATGTGCCATTGAGAGAGCAGCTATTCTGCTCAAGAGTCAAAACCATATTGATTTTGAGGGCGTTGGAGTCTGACCATTGTTCCAAATTCGAAATCAATGAGGAACTTTACTCCCAAATTCGTTGAAATTCCAAGTTCAGAAGGAAAACTGGAAGAACTTAATCTCAAAATGTTTTTTCCCGAATTTTTGGGACCAAATTCTACGTCGAAAAAGAAAAGAAAAATCGAGTAACTTTATCTCTTAAATTTATTTTTCCATATGGTTGGGTTCACGTTTTAAGGGAAGTGAAGTCAAACTGGCAGCATTCACTGCCACTTATTTGATGCCAACTTTGTCTCATAAAATAAATTTCCCAGAGATTTCAGAGATTTCACGTCAATATGAACAACTCACACATTATCTCTTCATTGAGGGTGTTGGAGTTTGACAACTCTCCCAAATTCAACATCGAGGAAAAACTTCACTCCCAAATTCTACATCAAAGAAAGAACAATGGAGGAACTTTATCTCATCAAGAAATTGTCCTGTTATTTTGGGTCCACATTCTTAGGGAAGTCAAGTAAATACTGACGGCCTCCAAGTGAATGAATGCTACCCACCTGTTTGCCCACTTTCTCTCAAAAGAAAATTTTGCCATAGATTTATTGGTTCTATGCCATCGTAAGGTCAAAGCAGGTTGTGAACTTGAACATTGGATCCACTCTTTACACTGAATATTTGGATGGGAAGGCCATTGAGAATGGTCATTACAGACTTTTTTAGATGCTATATTTTCATCATTCAGCATCTTTTGTATATGTTTTATTTATGTTTTTTCTGCCTGTTTCTATTTGGAAGCCTATCAGCAAGCAGGTTTATGCTCGGGATGGTTTGCATGTTTATTACCATCTTATTGGAAGTATTTCTGACCTGAACATTCAGGGATGATGAGAAAAGTCTGCAATGACCAGACTTTATGTTTTTGTTCACATGACTGCTTGCTGATAGTTTTTGTTTATTTTGTCCATGAGTATTTTTGGACATGTCTTGCTTCTGTTTCGCTGATGGTTATGTATATCATGTCTTTTGATTCTTAGTGAATATCAAAGACCGGTATTTTTTCTTCTGAAAAAAAAAGGTCACGTCAATACGAACAGCTCACTTCAAGGTCATGTCAATATGCCATTGGATTTTGACACTTCTCCAAAAGTCGACATCGGGAAGGAACTTTACTCCCAAAGTCTACATGGATGAAGAAAAATGGAGGAACTCGTTACTCTATCCAATAATAATATAATAATAATAAATATTACAGCCAAGAATAATAATATAATAATAATAAAAAGTTGTCTATATTTCTTGGTCCACATTCTTAAGAAAGTCAAATCAATACTGCCAACCTGCAAGTGAATGAATGCCACTCATTTGATGTCGACTTTACTTCTAATAAAATAAATTTCCCAGAGATTTCAGGGTTGGTCTCTTTTATTTAAATATTGCATATGCAAACGGGGCAAAGCATAGAGCCTCACCCACACATATATAGGTATGGTGCAAAGCTGATTCGATTAATTTATGAAAACACATTACAATAAATGATTGAATAATTGTTAACAAACCAAGAGCTAGATCTCTAAACATAGGATCTTTAACAACTCCACTTGATTTTGTGAGATGCACACAACACAATCACTAATCTAATGCTTCTGATTTCGACATTATATCCAACATTTCTTCTTAATGAAGAAATGGATTGTCTACAACACCCAACTTTTACCTAAGAATTTCGAAGTGAAACTTGCCAACCCACTTAGTTAAATATATCAGCTATGCTTTCACTTGTATTACAATAAATTAATTCAATTTCCTTAGACCCAACTTTTTATTTGACAAAATGATGTTGCAACGATATGTGTTTATATCTGTCATGATCAAATGTGTTGTAATTTAAAATCACTTTGGTTATCACAATAGACTTTTGTTGGTTCTTCTTTCCTTGCACCAACATCATCAAGAATTCTCTTCAACCAAACAGCTTCACACGGACCACTGGGCATGGCTTTATATTCAACTTCTGTGGATGATAAAGAAATAGTTGGTTGTTTCTTACTGCTCCATGACCCGACTCTGGATCCAATGTTGAAAGCATAACTTGAGGTAGATGTTATGTCATCGGGATTTCTTTCCCAATCAGAATAAGAAAAACCTACCATGAACACCAAATTCATCAGTATACAAAATACCAAAATTCATTGTTCCTTTCAAATATCTGAGGAATTTCTTTGCATCTTTCCAATCATTTTCACAAGGCTTAGCCATGAACTAACTAAGGATGTTGACTACATATGCCATATCTACTAGCCTGGTAGTAGTGAAATAGTTCAGGCTTCCCACCAACTAATGATACAAAGTACCATCTTCTTCTTTAGTTCCATCTTCATTGCATAGCTTTAAATTTTGATCTAAAGGCATTGATGTTGCTTTGCATTCACTCATATTGAACTTTTTCAGCATTTCCCTTATATATTAATTTTGAGTGATAATTGTCCTACCATACTCCTTCCAAAATTCAAGTCCCAAACAATAATGTAACTCACAAAGGTATTTCATTTCAAATTCGTGTGACAATTGATTTTTAATTTATGTAATCAATTTACATGCACTACCTATAATAATGAGATCATCAACATACAATGATATCAAACAAACTTTTTCTTCCTTATCTTTCTTCACATAAAAGTTAGGATCACTTTTTCTTTTAAAAAATCCTTTCTTATTAAAGAAGTAATCAGTCTTTATATACCATGATCTAGGGGTCTGTTTCAATCCATGGATAGCTTTCTTCAATTTACAAACAAGATGCTCCTCTCCTTTCTATACAAAACCTCTAGGATGAACTAAATACACTTCCTCTTTTAGTTCACCATTCAAGAAAGCATGTTTAACATCTAATTGATGTATTTTCCATTTATGTTTTGTAGCCAATGCAACAAGTACTCTAATTGTATTTAGTTTAGCTATCGAGGAAAATGTATCTTCAAAATCAATTCCCTCCTTTTGAGCATAACCTTTTGCAACTAGTCTAGCTTTATATTTATCAATGCTACCATCAAATTTAAATTTAGATTTGAACAACCATTTACATCCTATGTGTATTTTATCTTTAGGTAACTCTGTTAATTCCCAAGTTTGATTCTTCATAATAGAGTTATATTCTTCATTCATAGCATTTACCCATTCTTTCTTGTCTTTGGCTTGTTCATAACTTTATGATTCTTTAACATTCATTGCATTAGCCATTAAGACATAGTCAGTATACCTTAGAAGAGTATGAGTTTGTTGACCTGACGTTATTGGTACTGTAGTACCTTAAGGAGTTTCGTCCATTATTCTTTTGCTCTCTCCACCTGAATATGTGTCACCGTTGCTCATGCTGCTTTCACCTTGTTCCTGTAACTGCTCATATGACTGCTCCTGTCCCTATACGTTTTCTTGATCATGATGGACTATTGAATCTAGTTTAACATATTCATTATTATCATTAAGGATATTCCATTGATCAGTCTCATCTATATTATCATTTTTGTCTGCATTTCATGGAACACCACATCTCTACTTGCAATTAGTTTATACAAACTAGAAATGAAACAACTTATATGTTTTTTTATCAGTGTAGTATCGAACAGATATACATTCAATTGATTTTTCACCATGTTTTCTTCTCTCATCTTTTGGAATGTGTGAAAAATCCTTACAACCAAATATTCTTAAATGGTCAACTTTTAGTTTATATCCATGAAAAACTTCAAAATATGTTTGAAGATCTAATTTCTCTGTTGGACTTCTATTCTTTAATTAAACAACAGTATTGATGGATTAATCCCGAAAACCATTTGAAATTATTTTACCTTGAAGAATGTTGCATGCACATTCCACCAATGTTCTATTCTTTCTCTTTGTTATCCCATTTTGATGAGGTGTATAAGGAACTGTAAATTGTTGGATTGGTCCCTATAGTACATTGGTTTGGTCGCATCTTCCACAACAGCTTGCTAGAAAAAAATTTGGTGATGACCCTAACATATATATCATTGGTGGAGGCAATAGAGAATCCTATTGTGTCATGTGCTAGGTCATACTTTTCTTTCATCTTATTGGTTAGCACTATGTCTTGGTCCTTCCCGGTGAAAAATGGTGTTGGGTCTACGCCTGCAAGGGGGAGCCCTTTTATCGACGCTATCAACTTGATGTTCGTTGATATATTCCGGTCGAGCCATAAGAATCCTCCATGGAAACTTACCAGTAGTTGTTTGATGCATGTATTTACCTCTGTTGTGCGTCCAAAATGAAGCATGTGCATCAGTGAAAGTAATTCAGATTATTCCATACCTCTTTCGCATTCCATCGGGACCCTATGAATAGGTCCATCCTCAGTCTACTGTAGAGAAGTCATATATCTGTCCATGGCTAGTTCTAGAAATTTATGTTGGTCATGGTCGACAAAACCCATTTTCTGCAAGTTTGGTAAAATATTCGTCGTTACCCAAACTCCTTTAGGTATGGTCGACGCTACTAGTGGGTATTTCACATTTTTACCCAATCGAACCTTAGGTGCATATGTTGTTCTGGGTGGAACATAATCAGGAAGCATGGATGTCGACCATATTGCTTCATCAGTTGGTGGAGGTGCAATTGTTGGTCTACGATTGGTTCCACAGATATAGTGTTTCTTCCTTGATGTGTCGGGCAGGTCTAGCCGTAATAGAACTAGTGGAACCAGTGGTTGTCGTGATTCTTACTATGGTACCCTAGGAGACTATGCAACTGCCTTTGTCATTGGTGGTCGTTGTGAAATAATTTCAGTTTCTTCTTACATAATCTATGTTAGCAACAAAATTTTAGCACCCAATTCCTGCACAGTGCTTGTACTAGAGACATAAATCACCATACTCTATGAACAATAACTTAGTCTCTCCCAGTTGCATAAAAGGAGTTCAACGCTCAGTTCGTTCGATGCAGTGAAGTAATGAAGCTTTAGAATGAAGATGAAATATATGGGTATGTGCAATCAGTCGTCCATTTCACACAATCTTGCAATAAATGGAAAAAGTGGTAGTGATTTTAGTCACATGGGGAAATCTTTCAAATCATTGCAAAGAAACTGCTAATAAAAAAATCACTTCGCCTGTCATTTCAATGGTAGTTATTATGCATTAATGATGAAAATGTCAAAAAAGAATGCCACCAAAAATCTCCCGCATCCTCAAATTAACTGTAGCCAGCTGTAGTTGTGCGACCAAAATTCAGGATGTGACAACTTTATTTTCTTACAATAGATAGAGGATCTACGACAACTCTTTCTTTCTTGCAACAAATAGGTGGTATTCACCACTTTTCTTCTTCTATGACACAACTCTTCTTCTTTGATAGGAAACAGGTCTGCGACCCCATTCTTTTTCTTTAGTAGACCAAATATCTGCGACACAACTCTCATAATCTTGAAACAAAAACACTCTTACTTTTTACAGAAATAACACTCATAAACACACTCAAGAATCTGTGACTTTTTGTATTTTTTTCAACTCTTTTTGAACACTTAGTCAACCAAACTACGACTATCCTAGTAAGGCTTTAACCGACTTCCATTCACCAATCCTCTGAAAGGTGTTCCATCCAATCTCTGTAATTGTATACCACCTCCTTTATAGATCTGAATCACCACATATGGTCCCAGCCAATGTGTTTTAAGCTTGCCTGGATGCTTTAAAAACTTACTGTCATACAAAAAAACAAGATCTCCAATGTGAAACTGCTTATTCTTAATGTGTTGGTTGTTCCATGCTTTTTATTGTTGCTTCTCAACATTCTGATGACATCCTATGATAAAACATTATTCCTTCAACTAGACAAGCTGCAATAATCTTTCTTCGATAGCACCAACATCTATCATCTCCATTATGGCAGTTATCCTTAGACTTGATACAATGTATTCCATCGGCATGACAACCTCTTGTCCATAATCTAGTCGAAATGAAGCTTGTCATGTCAACTTCTTATAGGTCATGCGATAAGCTCATAGTACCACATAAATTTTCAGGTCCCAATCATCTCTTTGAACATTGTAGATATTTGTCAATGTATTTTCTAGGATCTTGTTGAATGCTTAGACATGACCATTCGCTTGTGGGTTATATGGTGTTGTCTTCTTGTGTTGGATATGGAATTCTTTAGTTAGTTCGTAGATCAACAGATGGACAAAGTGTGTGCCTTTATCACATCAATATATCTAGGCATCCAAATCTAGTTACAACATTGTCGAACAAAATTTTTATAGCAGTCACAACAGTACAATCCTTTACTGGCGTTGCTTCAACCCATCTATTCAAGTAATTTGTTGCAGTAATAATGTATCATGCACATGTTCTTTTTATTGGTTGATTGATCATACCCACAAAATCAACATCCCATTTTTCAAATTCTTATAAAGTTATCTGAGGTACTAACAACATTTCATCTGGTCACGATGGCTTTCCGGTTCTCTGACAAACATCATAGTTGCGACGATATTCTCTAGCATCTGCATGTAAAGTAGGCCACAACAGTCCTGCTTGTAATATCTTTTGTACTGTATCTTTTCCAACATAATAAACTCTTGTGATGCCAGCATGTGCTTCATTCAATATTATTGGTCACTCATGTTCCATTACACAGGGACGAAGAATTTCATTGGTCCCATTTTATATAGTTTCCCAACGATCAACTAAAAATCTACAACTCATACAACTATTTATTTTTCTACACAATGTTAAATCCTTCGGGTGCATATCTTATACTCAAGAATTGTATAATATCCCTATAGTGATCATCAAACATATTGACTAAAAATAATTAAGCATATGGAAGATTATCTATTATCTATTACCTACATGATTGATTAAGTCTTCGTATTTGTTGTTATGGGGTTATAACTTCGAGACAAAATTTTGCATGAAGAGAGGGAGTATGTAACACCCCATTAATAACTTGTAACTTGACATGCTCAACCTTATTCTTGGTTAAAGTTGAGCATGTATATATTGACTTGTTAAGTGCTTTGGCTGGAGTCTAGATTATCGTCGAGCCTCATAGGTTCTTCTCCTCTTTCTAGCATTGAAAGATGGTCGGGTCCGAAATTTAGTCAACCGGGGGCTTAACAATTATTTAAAAGTCAAATTCCTAGAAGAGAAGAATCCATAAACAAATCTACCCCGCCAACAATGGATTATTGACCAGGTATTTCAATGCAGAATGATTTATGTACATTTTAAAATGTCCACCCAACAAATAGTGACAAAATTTCTGAAGAGCGTATACCATAGCTAGTCCTTCTCTTTCTGCCGTGGTATAGTTCTTATCTGTTGTTGATATTTTTCTGCTAGGAAAGGAAATAGGATGATCAATAGCACTTTCACAAGGTTGTGCGAGTACAACAACGAATGCGACAAACAACGCATTGACATGTACATGAAACTTCTTTTTCTAGTCTAGAAAAACTAGTATGGTGTCCATACTTTCTTGGCAGTTTTCACTCCACTGAAACTTATTATCCTTCTTTAATAACTTTTCCATAGGGGCAGTAACCTATGCAAACCTTGTGACAAATTTTCGATAATAGCATGTATGTCCCAATGTTGTTATTATCTACTTCATGGTCAAGGGTGGTGGTAGGTTGACGATGATCGCAATTTAGCAAGATCAACCAAGATTTGATCGCGACAAACTACATGACCCAACAGAATTCCAAATGGGGAAAAAAGTACATCTATTTAGAATCAGTGAAATCTGATACTATCGACACCATTTCAGCACCATTCTAAGGCTCTCAATATGATCTATAATGAGCCCAAATACAGTCCAATAATTGAATTAGAGCTTAATAAACTTATGAATAAAATCCTTGAAAGAAACCACTACTATCTAGGAAAATATAGCAGGAGCGCTGTTGAGTCCAAAGGGCATTACCATATACTAGAAACACCCCCACTCCGTTGCAAAAGTGGTCTTGTGTTGATCTTCCTTCGCAATTCTGATACGATGGTAGTCAAAGAACCCATCAGTAAACGAATAGACTTCTTAGCTCCCAATACTCTCCAATACCTCATCTGTAAATGGATTCAGAAATGGGTCATGCAAGCATGCATCATTTAACTTTCTTAGGTCAACTGCAATTATGTACTTCACTGAAATTCATCTTATCTTACACTGCCATTGGGATGATCCACTCAGATTCTTTGACTGGTTCTATGATACCTGCATCCAACATTTGATCTAAATCTGCTTTAACTTTTTCTTTGTACCAAGGATTGAGTCAGTACGGGCATTGCTTAACAGGATTTGCATCGGGCTTTAGTGGAATCTTCATCTCTCCAAGATCTCTGATAATTCCTTTCATCTCTAAACATTTCATGGGAAACAGATCCTGAAACTCATGCAATAAGTCTGTGATCTTTCCCACAGTCTCATCGTCATAATAATCTCCAATATTGGCAAACTTTGGATTCTCTCAGGAGCGAGTATTCACTTTATTGACTTTCAATAGATTCAAAAATTGGTCACTTGAAATATCAAATCCTTTCATCGCATGAGGACCTTCAGACTCTAGGATGTTTACATCGCACGGTCCATCATCATCAGGTTCACCCGTCACATTATAGAACTCCATCCAGTGTTGGACTATCGCATTGCTCTGATTAAAAATTGTCATTGACACATGGATATCTTCAAAAACATTTGTGTAGATTACTTGCAAGGAAGCATTAATCGATGGATGGTCATCAAAAAACTCAAATGTGCATGTAAATATGGAAGATAATTCTTCCCATTCAATCATTCCACATCGCATCTAACCGACATGTACCTGTTTCTTGGTATCATGTCAAATGTATGTACAAATTTGTGGACCCATTCTTGTCATAGGAATGCTTCCCATGTCACATAACAATATTCAATGTGCCCAACAGGATTAGTCAATCCTCTGTATTTTTTACTAGTATAGCTGATATTCCCTCTAAACGTATCTTCATTAATCTCTGGCATTGTGGCTATTCTGAGATAGGAGGTTTATGTGCGACCCACCATCTGGCAATTGTAGCTTTCAATGAAAAATCTATACCTAACAACCGCTGAGGTTCTGTAACTCTTTCTTCAATTTTTGTAAGAAAATATGCCAGGTTAGGTAAACCTTCATATGTGGGTATATCACTTACCTCGATACCTACCTGTCGCATATATTGTGTAATTATTGTGCATCTTCTCATTAAGACTTCATGCATTTAGTTCTGCCAATTTTCTAGGGCTTCTTGAGAATCTGATGTGCGGGAGCTAATGCTTCTCCAACTGAGATTTCCTTCGGCCATTGGATTTACATAATTGTCCATTGCAGATGTGATGTTATGAATATTGTCTAGATATCCTCCTTGTACTTCACTATTCACTAGCTCAACATATCTATGAACTTCCAGTGGATTAATGGGTGTGACCACCGGTAGATATGAGTCTTCAAACGTTAAAATCCTATTTTTAAAGTTGATAATAGTTTGATTATCAATCACCCAGTCGATCCCCAGAAGTGCAGGATACATATTAGTATAATCAACAATGTCAATCACTTTGAAGTCGACATAAGTTATGAATCATTCTATCTCTACAGGAACCTGAGTAAGTCAACCGATAGGTAGAACCTTCGTCTGATTGGACAACATCAGTTGGATGGGATACCATATGAGTCTTGGATTCCCTATACTCTCCCATGTTTGTCTATTAAAAATGTTAACATCATATCCCAAGTCCAGAATAATATAGTCCATATCATAATCTCCCATTTGGGAAGTCATTCTCAGTTATTGACTAGTCTTTAATCTTTTCCCAATATGATTAACCCTTCTTTCAGGTCGTACCTCTTCTTGAGGTTCTTCTATTAGAGCTGTCAATTTTTCTACAACATCTTTATATTGTATTAGTAGTAAGCAAATTTTAAATAACTGTTTTAATTTACTAACATTTTCAGTCGACTGCTTTTGAACAACTGGTTAAATATTAGTTAGTGCCTTCATAACATTAAACATATGTGAAATAGATTGTTTGAAACACGTTAGTAAATATTCTTATGTACAATACTGTTGAAAATTAAAAAATAATATATATAGATTACTTTTTTTATTCACCCGATTCGTCCCTTTGCAACTTTTCCATCAAAGTTTTATGCTCTTCTCCACTTAGATTGCAAAAAATCTTACCAATATTTCTCACTCTTTTGCTCTACATGACACACATTAACCAATACATTTTAGTTAAACTTACATATAATTCAAACATATTAATTTAATACAAAAATTATGAATAGCTTGCCTTCTTCTCATTTTGGATTCACTCCCATCATGCGAATTAGAATTTTTACTCCTTGAACTCTTATCACACATTTTCAATCAATAAACAACCTATACCATTTAAATAGAGAAGCTATTAAATATATTATGCAAATAAATTATAGAAGTTTTGGCTAACAAAATACTCTTCCATATCGGTGTGCTTTATGATTACAAACACCCCAATACATTTACATAATGTACGCATTGGTGCATCATAATTGAATGCACCGATAACTAAATTAAATTAAAAAATTAAGCCATACATTTTTGGTGTGATATATTTAATATAATACACTAGTGCGACATATTATCTATATTGCACCAGATATTCTCTAAACCTTTTTAAAATAATGTATAGTGGCAACATGGGGTCTTCACCCAATGAACTATGCCATAGCACCTTCGTTCATGGGGTATTAAAGAATACCCCTAAGCTCACTAGGTAATGATAAAAAAATACTAAAATCCTTTTGTTGAGCCCCCCTCCCAATACATATTTCCAATTAAAAAACCCTATTTTCATGAGATATTCCTTATTTTAACTAGACACCTCTTTCAATACCTCCCAATACCTATAAACCCCCATACCCTACACCCCCCCAAACCTACAACATATTGACTTTATTTTTCACAATTAAAAAACCCCCCTTTATGAATGACCGTGATAAGATATTGGTCAATAAGGTGTATCCATAGTGAGTGGAAGGGTGTGCTTGTATTATAAGTGCATCAATGAGTTATAAAAGAAGGTTTGCATTGAAAATATGAATGTGTTTTTTAGAAAAAAAATAACAGCGACGGGGTTTGGTATCTAACGCAATAAGTGGTCCTATTGCATCCAATGCCTTATATATAGAACTAAAATTCCATTAAATCTATAATGCCTAAGAAGAATAACCCTAATTGTGAAATAATTAAGTGAGTAAAATTCTAATGTGAAATTTTGCAACCACATAAAACGAAGTTAAGCAACAAGAAAACAAGGATTTTGTTAACACTCAAAATGTCTTGGGTTTGAAGGCTACTCAATACTTTAAAATGGGAATTGAAGGTTAAAGATAAATTTTTAAAGGGGGACAAATGCACATGGTATTAACCCCAAAGATCTCAAACACACGTTAAACGAGTTACAAAAAGTTCCCAAAGAGGACCAAGTGGATTAGCGCGGGAACCTAGGGTCAAATGCTGAGCGCTAAAGAATAGATATCAGGCACTAGAACATAAAAGATAAAAATACCAAGTGCAGAGACTAGGCACCCAAGTGCAAATGCGCTAGACTCACTAGCAAGAAAATATGACAAAGTTCCAATAGATCGACAATATGGAAGAATAGAGCATCAAAATTAAGGACAAAGAATAAGACTACATTGATGTGTCGTTGGCCACAAACCACCAGTACATGTGGAAAGTTTTGATTGATAATGACTCCCCAAAATGAGTTTGGAAAACAATTTCTGGCTCGAGCCTTTATGACCCGAATTTACCAAAAGATAGATTCTTCATACAATTGTGTAAGTTGACAAGATGCTCTCCATGGAAGAAAATGGAAGAAGAGATGGAATCCATGTGTACCAAAAGAACATCATCGTGTATCAGGTGGGTCTTGATGACGTCAGCTAACATCATTCTAAGATCATTAAAAAAATCCATGCCATATGATCCAGTTCAAATTTTCTAGTCGTTAAAGCAAAAAAGGAAAGCACCTGTGCAAGCTATGCAATTGAAGATTCACTGCTTAGTACAAAAATCCATCTATCGAGCATCCATTCACCCCATCGGGTAATTCTAATCTTTAACCTCTTTGTTTTTACAACTACCATAAATATTAATTTTCACTGATCACCTTCCCATCCAAATTCAAAACCCTAGAAGTACGGTGACGAACACTTATAGTATCATGAGGGAGATGTCTTGGACATTGTTGTGGCCTCTTTTGACCTCTAGATCATCATACTTCAATCTGAATCTAATTTTTCAATTGGCTAATACCCATGCCACCTATAGGAGACAAATTTAGTGCATGCAATATCTTTTGAGGCCTCGTTGTTAGGACTTATCCTTGTTTTTTTTCTCCCTACATTTCTCTTATGGCGGCATGTTGGTGTTGACATTTCCCAATGTTGTCATCTTGTGTGAGTTGTAAGCTCATGTAGGCACTCTCAACCACCCAACTATTCTTCGGTTTTTGTTTATCCTCCCCAATCCTATAAACTGAGTCTCTCTCATGTATTTTATTTTTTAGGTTAATAGATTATTGCTTCTATTATGTTGAGGATCGTTTATGATCTAGGTTGATCCCCATATCTCTAAAGAATGAAATCCATAAAACATCAAACCATTGGAAAATAATCAAATTCATGTTTAATCAATTATATGAAAAAACCATTGTTCTATCATGGAATCAATTGCAAATAAGGAATTCTCTCCAACTCAATGTCAAAGTAGCTTTTATAGACATCAATAATACTTAAGGAAATTTTCTTTTTCTACCATTGACATCCAAATTTTTGTGATTGCTTTTAATTCATGTAATTTACATATAATATAATCATTTTACCTATATTTTTTAGAAAACACACACACACATTCAAAAATATTATCAACCTCTCTTTGAGTCAGAGAGAGTAAATGTTGATTATGTAGTAGACAATATACACTATTCTTAAACAATTTTATATTTCAAATATATAAACTTTAATGTTGAAATTTACTACAATAATTAAAAACTCACATACCATAACAATTAGAAGTGAATTTCTCATTAATTAATTTATAACCTAACTAGTATGTTAGAACTTATAACTAAAACTTTTAGAAAATGATTTACCAAAATATAATGTTCTCTTCTCATAACAAATATATCTTACAATTAACTAAATTGTAATGTTTTATGAACCAAATTATTTATGTGATTTACCATTATATAATTTTCTCAACTCTCATACCAAAGATACATATAATTAATTTACAATGTTTTATAAACCAAATTGTTTCAAAATTTGAAAAGGTGAATGGCAAAGAAACAAAGAACTAAGACATTGAAGTTAGAACATACCATGATAGAACATTAAATAAAACATACAACGCGAAGATTTGCACCCACTTGAGAAAAATTACCTAATATAAATTGCAAACAATAACCACCACTAATGATTATTCATTCATTACATTTATTTTTTCTAACTTAAACTTCGACAAAAAAATGTATATACAATGGTCTTCGTTTGTTTACTTAAACTTTGAAATATATATATATATATACACACAAGGGTCTTCGTGATTTGTTTGTTTAGAATGGGATAACCAATATAGAGACAACTTATTAACAATTTAATTTTTATTTTAGTTGTTAGATTTTATTTGCATATAAAATTTAGTAACAAATGAGGTAGGGATAATTTTAAGAACATTCTTGAATTTTATATGTATAATAAATGGACGAATCTCCCTAATATATAGGAAAAATGAAGGCTATTTTATCAATAATATAATATGTATATATATATTATTTTGGCCAATATTTCATTTTATTATAAAATCTTGTAAAATCTTGGCGAATATTTCACTAAACTCTAAGATATTGTAAAATTTTGGTGAATGTTCACTCAATCATAAAATATTGTAAAAACTTGGTAAATATTTCATCAAATTAAAAAATATTATAATATCTTGGTGAATCTTTTGCTCGGAAGACTCATTTTTTATTCTTACTAAGGTAGTGCAATAAAAGATCATATACTAGAGCTCGAATCTCTCAACTCTTAGACCCTCAAATGAACAAATGCATGAATGAGGATAAGAGGGATTTATTTATACATTTCACAAACAGTATTGGGCCACTCACCACTGGAGGTGTTAGTGAAACAAAATTATGTACTAACTGGAAAGTGTGGGGTCCACTTTTTATCTCATCCTTTAATGGTCCAATGGACATGTGGGGACCCAAATCTTGACATACCGAAAAACTATTAGAATTGAACACTTTACATTGTGGAGTGATTATGGCACCCATAAACCATTATTACAACGTGTAGTATTATTGAAACCCACAACCTTAATATGGTGTATGAATTCCCAATTAGCTTATTTTCCAAATTTCTTATTTTTAAGCTACCCTTTAAGAAAAAAATAACCTTCTTATCTATTTATAGATATGAATGCCACTTTTTCCTTTCTTTTGCTGACAATCAATATATGAATTATTTCCTTTGATTTAGAATTTTTAAGTTAGTTAGAAAGTTGAAATGGTTATTAGAAATAATAACATACACTAACAAGACTAACAAGAATAGAAAGCACATTAATGGATCATCACAAAAATCATTAGAACTACTATGTTAAAGACTACTTTTTCTCAGATAAACCGAGGAGGTGTTTGTATCCATGTCCTTGAAATTTTTGAAAACGTGCAAAATATGGTAAAACTGTTTTATCACCCTCATTGAATGAAAAGGACTAGATATAAACTAGCATATGTATACATCTCAGGTCAAACATGCCATGTACATATCATGTATAATCATGAAGGAAATGAAGTACCATGTTCAAACTAAATCATATATTTATCATACATAACTAGATCCATTTCTGCATGATGATAGAAACTACACATCAAAACAGGTCACCAAAAAACATTTTACTTTTGAATGACCTTTAAAAAAAAAAAATATTGTAAAACAAGTACCAAACCCAAAAAATTTAGGTCACAAATAAAATTGACGAACTTTGCAATACGAATAAAAAAAATACCAGTTGCAAACTTCTCAATACAAATAAAATAATCTACCAGTACGCTTTGGACAACTTTACAAGAAGACAACCAAAATAATGACCATTCCACTATAGCCTCACCATTATAATATGTTGGGATATTATTAAATCCATTCATAACTTAGGATAAAATATTTAATCATTATTTGATTAAATTCTTACCCACTAGCTAATTAGTTGGCATCCACTTGCACCTTAAAGTCAACACATGCCATCTATACCCCATGAATGCTTTATTTCTGATTGTGGGTTGATCTTGACCACTTGATTGACTCCAAGAATTAGTCACTGTGCTTTCCTGCAGATTCTGTCTTATTCTACGTTTATCCATCTTTTTTGTGGATAAGGTAAAGCTAGTTAACTAGGAAACTAGTATCTTTTGTTGCTAACCCATACTTCATGACTTTCTCTCCATATTCCAAGATTAGCATGTTTTTCCATCACTCTTGACAACTCACTTATGCTTTTTCTAATTCATGAGGTCCTTGACTGGTTTGGGAAGTGCTTTAGCCACCTATCGACGTTTATCATATTTGGTAAGTCTAATTTATAAGCTAGCAATGAGTTGTCTTCCATCAACTCAAATATCCTTTATAAGGATGTATTACCCTTGTAATATTATCAATTATCATTTTTTGATAATTCATTAATGTGTGTTCATTAATTCCTCTTCTTCTCTCCTTATGATAATTCTCTGCAATTATCAGTTAGGTTAATTGTGTGCTTAGATTCTTCGCTTGTTTATGGAATTCATGTTTCCATCAAGGCTTTAGAATTCTGACATGGTATCGAAGTGAAAGGTTTCCCAATCCATCAAGTCTCTACATGTTATCAATAGCTTAAAAGTTCCGACATGGTATTAGAGCCTAGGATATCAAAGTTTTGACATGGTATCAGAGCTTTGGGAGCTCATCAATTAATTCTCCTTTTATATTTGCAAGTGCAACAACTTCAATATGGATTCGAAATTTCCTCTACTATATCCTTTCAACTATTCTAATTGGAAGCCAAAGATGAGTGCATACTTCAAGAGGTAATGTCTTTTTGATGTCTCCATTGGTGCTTTGAGTGAACCAGAGTCTTATGAAGAGAAGATTGACTGGCTGAGTAATTGTGATAGATCTTATGGAATCATGTGCTTAGCAATGTCTCCAAATATACATCATCTCATAGATTCTAATGAATATCCATTTGTGCTTTGGAAAGATTTGGAAAAACCTTTTGGTATACAAGAAGTAGAATATGGAGCATGGAGTGAACCCATCATCTCCTCATGTGCTCTCTCTCAATATGTCTTGGACTCAACATTCTCTGATGAAGTTATTTATGATGAAGAAGTTTCTCATACAGTTTATGTTGTTGCTACCCTCTTTGATTCGAATGCTTCCTCCTTCAATGAAGAAGAAAATATTGAAGAACAATCTTTTTTTGTGTCTCTTGAAGATGTCAATGAAGAAAAAGAAGTGACAAATGGAGCTTCTATTTTTATTGATGATGATTCACTCACACATTCATTGTTCTCTATGTCTTCTATATTAGATTTTGATATCTATGTGCCACATCCTTCACACTTTGTGCATAACTTTCTCATTGATGGTGCGTAACCCAGTGAATTTTAGGATGTTTGCTTAGTCATATCAAGTCCTATTAGTGTCTTTCCATTTACCTTACTTGATCTCATGTGCTTTTGCATCTCCTCCTTTGTTCTTAGCATCAATCCTTAGAGCCTCTTTGAAGATTTTGAACATCTCCTTCCTTCCTCCTTTCATACTTCTAGTATAGAGGATTCATTATTAGCATATTCCCATGAGTCTACTTATATGCTTATATGTGTTCTTTTGGATTCTGTCAGCTAGATGAACCCATGGAACCCATGCATTCACACTCTTTGATCCTATGCCATCTCTATGTTCCTACATAATCACTTGCACACATCCTCTTTGTGTAAATGAAGTTGGGGACCTCATACATTCGCTTGGACTCTTATTTCACCTATTTGGAGCTGATTTCATCTCTATTGGTTTGAAGTTCAATTCATTACATTATCTTGGGGCTGATTACAACTCTCAAGAGCTTTCAGATCAATGGATCTCAATTGTTCTACATGGTCCTAGTTTCCATCCTGCATCTGTCCTTGATCTAGGTGATTTCTCTTCTTCCCAAGAAGAAGATTCCTCCAGACATCATCATTTAGTTTGGAGCAGCATCAACAATATTTTTTGGTTTTCCTCTCATGACCTATCTTGAGGGAGGATTTTCCCCATGTGTTTTTGCCTCTTTTCTCAACTTTTTGGACATAATAATTGTTAAAAGGTGACCACAGCCTTGTTGTTCGGCCCTATATACACCTAAATTTTTGGCATACCATCATAAAGGCAGACTTAAAGGGGTGTGTTGGGATATTATTAAACCCACTAATAACTTAGGACAAAATATTTAATCATTATTTGATTAAATTACTACCCATTAGCTAATTAGTTGGCATCCACTTGCACCTTAAAGTCAACACATGCCATCTATACCCCAAGAATGATTTATTTCTAATTTTGGGTTGATCTTGACCATTTTATTAACTCCTGGAATTAGTAACTCCACTTTCTTGCAGATGTTTCCTTATTCTTCTTTTATCTAGCTTTTCTATGGATAAGGTAAATCTCGTTAACTAGGAAACTGGTATCTTTTGTTACCAACGCATTCTCCATGACTCTCTCCATATTCCAAGATTAGAATGTTTTTCCATCACTCTTGACAATGCACTCATGATTTTTCTAATTCGTGAGGTCCTTAACTGATTTGGGAAGTGCTTTAGCCACATATGGGGGTTTATCATATTTGGTAAGTCTGATTTATGAGCTAGCAATGAGTTGTCTTCCATCAACTCAAATATCCTTTATAAGGATGTATTACCATTGTAATAATAGCAATTATCATTTATTCATCATTCATTAATGTGTGTTCATTAATTCCTCTTCTTCTCTTCTTATGCTAATTCTCTACAATTCCCAGTGAGGTTAATTGTGTGCTTAGATTCTTAGCTTGTTTATGGAATTCATGTTGCCATCAAGGCTTTAGAACTTTGGCATAATCAGTGTTCATTCATTTATATTATAAACATCCCAAACATAAACAATAACAAACATAAAATATGAACATATACACTCTCATTAACGCCTTAGATCCAATAATAATTGCATAGAAAGATCCTAAGAAAAGCACATTTTAAACAGCTAGGTCAAATTAAGTATGAATATATAAAATCCATGTGGAATCTCTCCATCAAGAGTAGAATCCACTAACAACATACAAATGTCAATAGATAGTTTAAATATGACAAGGCATAAAATAAATCATATCATTTGAGCTCTACAATACTTTCATAGAACCAATAATCCTAGGATAGAATAAAACTCTAATAGCACTGAATGATCCCTAAGAGTCAAGACTGTCCTAGTATTCAATAGGCCTAGAAAAGCATCCATGATAAAAAAATGCACAATAAAAGGTAAATTTACAATATAACAATCTATTGTAACTATGGATAGAAAACATACCATGTTAATTATTGGATGAAAATCCTAATGTGAGTTTGTATTATTTGGTAAATTGCATGTGCAACATGCCCCTTCAAGACTTGAGCTTTCAGCAATGGAGATGTTTTGCAAAGATTAAAATGTCGAGAAAACTAAGAATGAAAAGTGGAATTGCATCAACAAAATCCTTCACCATGCAAATGCAATCTGATGTGGGTGAACCATGAATATTTGTAGCCTTTATTTAGAAAAAAATAGCCCCTGATTTTCCCTCCAATACTGGAAATCAAGGGCTTAAAGAAGGTATCACATGAAATTGACTAAAAATGCAGGAAAATGTAACCATATGCCTAAATTAAAAGAAAAATGGAGGGCTAAATAACCCTTGGGAGCCCCCATTATTAAAAAATTGGGGGCAAAAGAGTGATATCACTATATTTTCTCTATATATTGGGGGCGAAAGATAGATTGGAGGAAGATATTACTAGGGAGAAAATAGTTTTTTTTTTCATTTTCCTCATTAATATACAGGGGGATTTTTATTTTAGATTTATTTTTTTTCTATTAAATATTGGGTGAATATATTTTAGCTGAAAGAAACCTTTCCATATAAGAAAATAGCCCACTAAAATTTTGTAACCGCCTTAATATAGCCCATGGGCTATATATAGCCCCTAAAATTATCCATGAAATGAGGTAACAACAAAACAAATTAAATTGTTTTATCTCCTACATGTCTGTCTGTCTCCTCTTACACTGTTGCTTCCAATCCATTGTTCCATATCATCGTTGTCGTTGATTCAATTTAGAATGATAAACATTAGCAGAAAGTTTGGTCAAACTCCATATTCCTGATCTATTAAAGTTTCACCAAACTACATATTCCCAATATATTCATCAAGATTTTGGAATAATATTTTGGTGAACAAGTGATCATAAAGTTTGGAATAATATTTCAACTAACCAGTGATGACCAAGTTTGAGGCGAACAGGTGCTTCTTTCTCATTGAAACTTTGTTGCGTTTAGATTTCTCACTCAGTGAAGCATCTTCCCTTTTTGACATTTCTTCATCTTCATGTTTTACAAACGCGACATGTCCACTTTCTATGAATAATGTTAAAGATTAAAAGCAAAGTAGAAAGAGGACAGAAACATTGTGGGCATATTGATTTCCTTCTCATTATTAAGAACCAACTTATATAGGAATACAACATAACAATACTATGGGTGAACACCATAGGTCAGAAAATACTATGGGTCACTCAACTAACTAACTAACTAACTGTTGAGATTACATTCTTCAATACACCGCCTTAATCTCAACTGGTAGTAATTCTTCAACACTATCTATGCCTACGTTCTTTCTCTGATAGTCAAATGCATATGTTCCCAATGGTTTGGTGAACATATCATCCAACTACTCCTTAGGGCCACAAAACAGTAAGGAAATTTGTCTATCATTGACTAACTCACGAATGAAATGATAGCGAGTGTCAATCTGTTTTATTTTTATATGAAATACATTATGCTTGGACAACCATATTGCATAACTATTATCACAAAAAATAGAAGTGGGATTATTTTCAGTGTGTCCCATATCCTTTAAAAGTCTTCTTAGCCAAATTGCATGGCAAGCTGTGGTGGTGGTTGCTACATATTCTTCTTATGCAAAAGACATGCTAACAATGGGTTGTTTCTGAGATGCCCAAGAGGTCAGATTTGTACCCAAATGGAAAGCATAACTAGATGTGTTTTTCCTATCATCAATACTACCTGCAAATTCACTGGTGGTGCACCCTATGAGAATACTATCTGGTGTATGAGTGTACCAGAGGCCATATCCAAGTCTTGCTACAACATATATGAGAATTCTTTTTCCAACATTCTAGAGAGATTCTTTGGGAGACTCCATAAATATGGGAATAAGACTGACAACATACATCAAATCAGGTCTAGTTGCAGTCAAGTACATTAAACTGCCTACCATTCATTTGTAGAGTGTAGCATTTATTGCCAGTCCATCATCATTGTTGGTTAACTTGGCGCCAAGAGTAATGGGGGTTTCTACTGGTTTACATTTATCCATTCTAAATCTATGCAAAATATCAGTAGCAAACTTATGCTAGCAAACAAAAATACCTTGATCAGTTTGAGTAACTTTCAGACTAAGGAAGAACTTCATCAATCCTAGATTAGTCATTTCAAATTCCTTTTTCATGATTGTCCTGAAATATTCAAGCATCAAATTACCAGTGTAAATAATGTCATCAACATAAATACATACCATCAAAATTTTACCTTGCTCTATTTTGACATACAGAATGGGTTCATTACTGTTTCTGCTGAAACCATTGTTGATGAGGTAGGAGTCAATCCTACTGTACCAAGCTCGTGGATCTTGTTTTAGATCATAAAAGGCCTTTTTCAGCCTAAACACTTTGTCTTCGTGACCTTTGAAAGTATAACTAGGTGGATGATCTACATAAACTTCTTCTTCAAGAATTCCATTAAGAAAGGTCGATTTCACATCCATTTGATACACATGCCATTGATTTTTTATTGCAATGGCAAGTACAAATCTGATGGTATCCATCCTTGCTACAAGAGAAAAGGTTTCATCATAATATACACCATATTGTTGTGCATATCCTTTGGAAACCAACCTTTCCTTTTCCTTTTCAAGTTCTCCTTTTTCATTCAGTTTGGTCTTATAGACCCATTTGTCTCCAATATTGGTTTTGTCTGCAGAGAGGTCAACAAGATCCCAAGTTTGGTTTTTCTCTATTGCATCAATATCTTCATTCATGACTTTTACCCATTGTGCATCATGCACTGCTTGATTAAAAGATGTGGGCTAACAGGAATATAGAGCATAGTGAAGTTGCTCATCAAGAACTGGATTCCATTCATATAACTCTCTCAAGCTTCTGGTTTTCTGGTTATGTGGTGGATTCTCTATTGGTGTTTCTTCTTTCTACTGTACTTCCAATCTTGAAATTCTGATAGATAGATTTGGAAGATATGAACTGTCTTCATGTTGTATATCTGAAGAATCACTCCAACATTTGTCTTCAATGAATTTTACGTCTTTGCTCACCACAACCTTTTTGGTGACAAGATTATATAGTTTGTACGCCTTGTGTTGTTCGCTGTAACCAGTGAAAATCAAATGCTCACTCTTATTATCTAACTTTATTCTGAGTTCATCAAGTATATGCACAAATTCAACATAACCAAAAATTCCGAGATGTGCGACACTAGTCTTAGTGCCACTCCATGATTCTTCAGGAATCGTGTCCTGGACAATCGCCGTGGATGATCTGTTGAGAAATTAGACTGAGCATGAAACAACTTCAGCCCAATACTCATTTGCTAGCTTCTTATGTGACAACATGCTATGAGCCATGTTCATGATCGTCTAGTTCTTGTATTCAGCAAATCCATTCAGTTGTGGAGTGTATCTGGTGGTGAACTGTCTCTGGATGCCACATTGCATGCAAAAGTTTGAAAACTCATGTGAATCATATTCACCTCCACCATCTGACCTGAGGATTTTAATGAACTTTTGATATTGCTTCTCAGTGAGAGACTTGAACTCTTTGAACCTAGAGAAGGTCTTTGATTTGTTCCCGAGGAAATAAATCCATATTTTCTTGCTGAAATAATCAATAAAGGTCAGAAAATAAAAGCTACCTCCTATGGATTGGGTTTCCATGGGTCCATAGAGGTTTGTATGAACTATTTCAATATGTTCTTTGGCTCGAGATGTGGAAGCGAGGAAGTTTTCCCTTTGATGTTTACCAGTCATACAATCCTCACACGTGCTGGATTGTTCATGAATAACTGGTAACCCTTTGACCATTGACTGTTTATGCAGGATATTGAGACTCTTGATGGGAAGATGACTGAATTTATAGTTCCATAACCAGGATTCGTCTAGACTGGAAACTGTATGGGCTACAAGATCTGGAAGGTTGGCACTCCTCAAATTGAGAGGAAATATTATATTATTAGTCATTTCAACTTTGGCTATGAGTTTCTTGCTGGGGGGTTTATCATAAATAGTATAGTATGTATCATAAAACTAAATATCATATCAGTTTTGAAGTAATTGACCCATACTGATCAGATTGACATTCAAATGTGGTACATAAAACACCTCATGAATATAATTATTTTCATTTTGCTTAGTAAGTACAGGAATAGTACCCTTTCCTTTTGTTGGAACTAGAAATTCATCTCCTAGCTTGATATCCTTGACAACAGAAGATTTCAAAATAGATAATAGTGACTTGTTACTTGTCATGTGATTGTTTAGCAACTGCTATCTCGTAGCCATAGATATGTGCTGCAATATTCTTCAGTTGCTTTATAAGACCTAAACATTACCTTTGATGAGCCTTCTTCTTTAGAGACATTGGCTCTATTGTTGTTCTAGTCAGCTTGCATATTTCTACATTCTTGTTCATAGTGTCCATACTTCTTGCAGTAGTTACACTGAATATTGGACTTATTGGTCCATCTCTTGCTTCTCCCCCTTTGAACTTGAGAGTTGTGAGAGTGTTCTAAATTATCTAAATGTTCATGACTATGACTGGTTATGTTCTTTGTAGCCGGAGACCCTAGGCCTCTTCTTCTTATACCTTGTCCTCCTTTGCCTTGACCTCTATTGAGGGAAGCTTGGGTGTTGAAAGCATTGGTCAGCGACTCTTCTTCTTAATTGAGTCGATCTTCATGAGATAGAAGATATCTAGTCAACTCTTCTAGGATGATGAGACATATCTTTTGCTTCTTCTATGGCAGTCACTAACATAGAAAACTTCTTGGTGAGACACCTAAGAATATTTTGAACAACTATCTTTTTTTCTAGAGGTTCACCATAGGTTTGAAATTGGGTCACAATGCCCAAAACCCCAATCATAAACTGATCTACAGTTTCTGACTCTTTCATCTTCAAACTTTCAAATTGAAGTCGTAGGGTTCGCAGTATTACCGTTTTTACTCGATCTGTTCCTTTGTAGGAAGATGCAAGCAGATTCCAAGCTTGATATACGTTGGTAGCTCCTGAGATTCGCGAGAAAATGGACTCCTTGATGCAACTTTGGATCAACCATGTGGCTGTGAGATATCGGTCTCAGCGAGCTTCTGCAACACTCTTCTGGGAATTATTCATTGCGGCCAAAGCATTTGTATCTGGTTCTTTGAACTCAGTTTCAAGCATATCCCAATACTTGTTGATCTGGAGAAATGTCTTCATCTTGATAGAACAAAACTCATAGTTGGCCCTGGTCAAAATGGGTCCAGATATTGGCTTCAACGTGCTGGTACTAGCTATGATGATATGACTAAGAAATCTTTCCCCTTTTAAAAACAAAATTGACAAAATCGAGCATTGTTCCCTATACAATGGAAAAGGGTGGTGAGAGGGCGCGGTACCACCGAGTTAACTATAATATGTAAATAAATTAGGTTAAATGTTTAAATTAAGACATTTATGATTTCCTTCCACATTATTGAGAAATATGATAATAAAAGGTTTGTAAAGAACTTTTATTAATATAAATGAAAAAATTTCAAAACATAGAGAGGAGGTAACAATGGCATGCAATAAACAAATTATTTAAAAAAACCAAAAAGTTATGGAAGAAAAAATTGAGAACTTTGAACAAAGCCTAATCTAAGTTTAAGTTGAAAATATTTGAGAAGAATTAGGTGCCCTACATGTATAATCTAAAGGAAGTAGTGATTAAACATGGTGGGTCATAGTGTTTAAACTTTAAAGATCAAAAGTTGATTTTAAAGAGGGACTATGTGGTTTTGGTGGAAAATGCAAGATATGATTTTTTGAAAAAGGAAATCTTTTTTTTTATTCTAAAAACATTAAAGAGTAGTTAGTTCAATTATTTTGAAAGGGAAATACAATTTTTAATTTTAAAAACATCAAGGAGTGGTTAGTCTCGACTTAATACTAGCACGAACACATTGAAAGTCTAGTCTTATAATTACTAAAATGCAAGGGCGAGGAATCCCATTTATAATATTTAATTCCCTCATTTTCGTAGTGCTCATCATAACTATAGCCATAGGTCTCATACTATCCCTTACTCCCAACAACCAAAT
>LPNX010016151.1:825817-855542 GCA_001517045.1 Pseudotsuga menziesii | reverse complement strand
GGGAGGGTGGATTGACAAATTAAGACTTGATTTGGATCACCTAAAGATGCTAACACCAATCTTCCATGTGATATGGGACATTTGCTAGAGAAATTGGCAAAATTAAAACTAACATCCCAAGAACTAGACTCACTATGATTAATCTCCTCAACCAAATCACCTTGATCAAAAATATGACGGGGAATAGTAACAACATTACAAGAATCATTCCTTGGAGGCTCTTGATGATTATTGGGACACAGATTCCATTTCGAAAGATGTGACAAAGAAGGTTCTAGGTCAATCTCGCTTACTATTATATCATCATCATGTGGTTGCTCTTCTTGAGATTGTTCATTACATTCAACTGAGGATAAATGATCATCATCATTCATTTGATAAGGAAAAACATTACTATGTTCATTTCTATCCTCACAAACTTGGTCTTCAACTACACTATGACCACATGATTGCTCTTCAACGGAAATTTTATTAATTTCCCCCTTTTCTTCTTTTACAGTGATATGATCAAGGTCTAAATCCAGATTCGGATAGGTTGGATACTGACTCAAATTATCATCTATTAGGAAATGACTATGGAGTTCCTCTTCTAAAGGCTCTTTAATGGACTCACGAATGGAAGGCTCAACTATGGATGCTTCTTGATGGTGATCAGGTTCCCTTCCACGGATCAAATCCAGGATTTGCTCTGTGACTGCTTCAGGTAACAATAACAAAGTATCTTGTATGATTTGATTGATATCCCTCTTAATTTCAACATGGGGTTTTGAAACATTATCCTCAAAGTACTCAGTAACATTCTTATGGATTGCAGGCATGCTCATAATTTGGAACATTTCAGGAGAGGAATGATCCAATTGAGAAAGCAAATTGCCAATATACTGATTATAATCATTGCTAGATTCATGCTCTAAAGAATCATCAGTGTTCCTACTCCAACTATCAATTAACAAATCTGTGAACATGTCATACCTAGTGATGGATCCTGGTGCTAAATGATCAAACCATAGTTGAACATCCCCTTGTAAGGATTCTCCTAAGGCTCGCATATAAACATCTTCACTATCTGCACCTCTAGATTCCATGTAATCCCAGAGAATGTCCAGATGACTTTCAACAGATATATCTTTATTTCCATTGAACCAGGGCATCCTCCTAGTGTAATCATTTGGCATAGGATGAGGTGCTCCCGGTATTTCAGAAAAGTCAAAAGGAGACTGTTTGTCTTGCTTTTTAACAACTCCGATTACTTGGCTATAAGGCTTTGACTGGGAATGACTTCTAGGTTCATGTCAACTTATAGGTCCACTCGGAATGGTCGGGAAATTTTTATTGCATGGGTGAGGTAGTTGGTGGGTATCATAAAGATTGTGATAACTAGATTCATACCCATAATCATGCTCGAGATCATCCTCATACCCGTATTCTGACCTCCATCTATTCCTTTCGTTTATTTGTCTGTTAGTTTCAATCATGTTCTTGGTTACTTCCTTCAAGTGCTTCAAAAATACATATGAATTCATTATGATTTATGGTATGCTCTAAGAACTTAAGATTAACATGTTGGGTACGATCCTCAGTGGAGTCGTGGGGTGGAGTCGCCAGGTGAACCACACAAGCAATTCACCAATAAAAGATATGTCGTAGGGAAAGGTGAGGGATGTTGAACCAAGGTAGGCCTCTACCTCCCCGGCAACAGCGCCAAAAATGTTATCACCCACCTTGTAGTTGCCTATGTGAGGTGGATCCAGGATGGATGGTAGAGGGGCAAGCAACTAAGGGGTGGAACCACGACTGCCTAGACTCCTAAATGGATGGTTGTCACGTCAATCAAGGCAGCCTTCACTTTATGTTATCCTAGTCCAAGACAACAATGGGGGAGACCTGGATCTGCTCCCAACAGGAGAGATCGGACCTAGACACCAAAAGAAGATCAGATGGGGCTTCAAGATACTTAAGGTGCAAGGTAAATGGAAACCCTAGCTCTAGGGTTAAGGTACTAGCAACTGATGGAGATGACCACTGTCTTGGGAAACGTAACTGTGACAGGGTGAGCAAGAACAAAGTTGAGACTGCCTAGTACCAAGGGGACAAAAACAATGAAGGATAGGCGACTTGAGTTATCAGTAGGTGTTGGCAAAAGGAGTAATAATGAGGTCAAAATGGGGCAAGCGCTAGCTAGGAGATCAGTGCCTTGTGCATTGGGCAATGGAGTCAGCAGTAAACCAATGTTTCAAAGAACCCACCTGGGAGACACCTTGATCTACGAACCCAGAAAGTAGTTGGTCCGAAAAAGCTAAGGCACAGGAAAACCAGCTCAATGGAAGGCTAGCGCTAGGGCTTAGGAGGACAGATCTGCAGTTCTAGGGTTACCTGGAAGCTAATGGCTTAGCGTTGAAGGAGAGAAGAGGTCAGGGTGACCTGATCTACAAGCCCAAATCAGAAAATCAGCAGAAAAATCAGATCTGGAAAAGTAAAAATCTGATGAGGGGGGCTAGGAGGCTGAAAACCAATTTTTCAGATCTAGGGAAAACCGGAGAGAACTAGCTCAGCGTTGGGAGTGTTCTGGAATGCTCGTGACCCGATCTATCTGTCTATCTTGTCAGATTTCAAAAAAACTCACTTCTAGAAAAGTCTAATTTTCAATGAGGGCGCTAGGGCAGTTTCAGTCAATTTTTTAGATCTAGGTCAAATGGTCAAGCAATTGGACAGCGTTGGGGTTGATCTTCTAGTGTCTATGTCCAATCTCTAATGTCAGGAGCAGATCTGGGTCTCCCCCATTGTTGTCTTGGACTAGGATAACATAAAGTGAAGGTTGCCTTGATTGGTGTGACAACCATCCATTTGGGAGTCTAGGCAGTCGTGGTTCCACCCCTTAGTTGCTTGCCCCTCTACCATCCATCCTGGATCCACCTCACACAGGCAACTACAAGGCGGGTGATAACAGGGCCAATTCGCTACATCCTGTGTAAAGAGGCGGAGGAAAGCTTGGAACATGTGTTCACTAAATGTAAATTCATGCAGGAAGTCTGGAGTAATGCGCTCAGAGATTTAAATATAAATATTACAATGCCAACAAACTAGAACGATCTATTCTTCAGCTGGAAAGACTACTATCAAGGCTCCTTCAACCAAAAACCGGACTTTGCTAGAGCATGGAAAGCTCTTCCAAGATTTATTTGCTGGAAAAGTTGGACCACGAGGAACAAGGAAATATTCGAAGGAATAAGCTCAAGCACTAATAAAGTTTTTGTCTCGGCAAAGGCCCTATGGGTGGACTATTTATCCACGAGAGGAATGAAAAACATAAACAAGGAACCTCTAACTGTTGAAGAAAGAGCATGGACGGCCAACCTCCTTTGGCATCCTTCATCTTGTTTCTAATTAAATCCCACAAAGAAACCGAGTCTTTCGAGCAGGCAGATAAGGATGAGCAATGAAGAATTTCAAAATTGGTTGACTAAGATAGGAAGCAGCTCTTTATTCTTTGACGGTGCCTCGAAAGGCAATCCAAGGCTCGCAGACGCAGGTGGAGTAATCTTTGACTCCATGGGAAACAAGTAAAAAGAATACGCCTAGGGCATCGAGAGAGCAACGAATAATGGAGCAGAATGGCTCACTTTAATTAAAGGGTTGGAGTTGGGCAGAGATATGGGGTTTTAGGAAATGAGCGTCATTGGAGATTCCCTAATTGTCATTAGAGAAGCAAGAAGTATTTCTAGAAATCAGAAGAGCCCATCCTCCAAGATGCATCACCTCCTCTTATGTCTAGCCAAGGAATTTAAACAATTACCCTCCTTCATGTTTTGAGAGGGCAAATTTCAAAACCATCAGGCGGATAGCATGGCTAATAAAGGGGTCGGCTTGAATTGCGGAGCTTTAGAGAAGGATAACGTCATTCTTGAAAACATTTGGATCCCTTAACTCTGTTTTGTTTATACAATGTACTTCTGCATATTATTGCTTGGGCAATTTGTAAGGAGGTATAGCTTACATAGTTTAGGCAAATTTCTTGATAGCTACAAGCTAGAGAAGGATGAACAAGGTATAATGGATGCTGTCCCGTCTTGGGAGTAATCCGATATGTTTTTTGTAATCTACTTCTTTTATATATAATCAAAAAAAACTCAACCGTTTCTGTTAAAAAAAAAACAGGTGGGGAAATTAACGACAACAAGAAAATAGTGACCAGCAAGGATGTCAAGGATGGCACAATTGACCTTGTGAAGAAAGGTCAATATAATGACTCCCACCCAAATCAAAATAAATCTGGAACAACACAACTAGTAACAGATAAATGACCATTGACAAACCTAATGATATTCATACTTGCATATGCCCTCCTGGTTTTCCCACCAAAATAACAATGTTAAATCTCTATCCCTGGGGTGTGAGCCAAATATTGTTCTCGTGAAGTGTAGTACTCAAGGTCAAAATCCGAGACGAAATTCAATTCATAAGACTGAAGTTTGTAAATTATAAAAGCCGCGATCTGCTACCACTGAGTTCCGTGGCATTGAGCGAATGTTAAACTGGCCGTACCAACAACTGCAACTGTTGGCTTCTGCTACACATACGATCGGCTTTCATGAAAAGCGTTGGGCAGTCAAAATTGCTACCTTAAAGCCAAACTCTTGAATGACTATCAATATCTGGATGCCGTTAGGATGTTCATCAAAGTATCTGCCAATGAGTCTGTACCGATGAGGTCCTTGTCAATCCTTCTAATCCAAAAGTCTAACATGCACTTGGAGGTTAACAACCTCGAGACACGAAATCTCAAGTTGTCTGGATGTGTCAAATATTGAAACCATAAATATGCAACCTTGAGTTTCCCGACCTAGAGGTGCGCACCAGACCTGGGTTTAGATGACAATCTCATTTAAAATAATGAAGGTTGAGGGGTTACGAGTGAGCAAGATATAAAAGAGAATATTGCATCCATTTTGACATGAAATCAAAATTTAACAGTATCAAAATTTTGAGCATACCTGCTTTCTTCTGATGTTGTGAAGATCCTTAAAAGCTCAGTGACCAACCCTACTGCCAAATTCAACAACAATGGAGACTCCTGCCTTTCCTTCCCTCTCTTCGGCACTGTTGTTCTACTAAATGGCTGCCTCCCGCGCCCACTTAATCTCTGCATGCGAACACATGATCTAATATTAATGGCAAAAGTCACTATGTACATGAGTAATCACAGGTCGGGTAGCCCGCAAAGTTCAAACTCGAGCAAAGTAGAAGATATATGAGCTCATTCGTCGACGATTACAGGTGATTTCTTGATCATTTGCAATGCAGGAGGAATGCTGTGGTGTCCGAGCAGAGACCCTCCAAAAACACTGGCCATTGTCGTTCGTTTTTGTGTTCCAAGACGATGATTGTACCAGATTGTCATATGGATTTTGAGAGAAACTAAATTTGTTTGATGTGGACCGTAGAATGTCACAGAACTCTCATAATGGATATGGAAATTTTGGTTGGAAAATTTTTGAATTAATATTATATTATTAATGGTATTAGTTTTTTTGTTTTCAAGGAAATTTGAGTGGAAACTCATCAATATAAGGTTGGAACTGGTGAACTTCCAAGAATTGAGAGAGTGTGGTGAACTTCCAAGAATTAAGAGAGTGCCTTTATGCCTTTAAGAGAGTGCCTTTATGCCTTTTGAGATAACTATTGTGATTTTTGGTTTTATGTTTTTTTTATAATTACGAATTAATTTTTTTTAGAACTAATATAATTTTAAGTAAAAATGAGTTATTAATTTTATTTATTTGGAATAAAAAAAAAATTACATTTAAAAATTAGATTTCCAAATTATGATTAGTTAAAATAAGTTGATGGACTAAATTTGCTTATTTGATGGAGCAAGCCAAATGACATATTGTGTGGCAACCTCTACATAAGCTTTGTGTTATTTCTTACAAATTCTCACTATTTATGTGGTAAGGTGTTTGTGGGGACTAGCTCAAACAATATGGCACTTATCCAATTGTAACGATAGCTCTAGAGTTGGGCTTCGAAAAGTTGCAAGTCTTCGAGGGTTCAACTCTATAAATTTGATTAATGAAAGGCGAAAATCAAATATGCTATATTGGTTTTTTTCATCTAGTCAATCACATGAAGGAAGTCAATCAACAATTCCAAAATATGAAGTTCGAGCATGTGTACTAGGAACATGATTTAAAGACAATGTTATGTCTAAGCAAACTCTGTAGTTGCCAATGGGGAGCTTGTATGTGGACTAGTTACATGATGGAGCTTTGGTCTTAAGTAGGATTCATAGGATTTAAGTTCTCTAAAGTTTTTGTATGAACATGTCAATTGTGGTCGAAGATCGTCCTTTTTGGGGAAGGATATGTGTATACCAATACTTTTTTTTGTGAACACATTTTTTAAAGGAACAACTAGGACTTGTAGAAGAAAACATTTTCTCCTTCTTTTGATTGAATGTTCTTTGGCACCTTTAGATTGTATAGACTAATTTTTATCATTGTCAAATAAATAAAAATAATAAAACTTTTGAATTTATACAATTTTTAAAGTATACAACAAAATTGAAATGATAGTGGTTTAGTATACAACAAAATTGAAATGATAGTGGTTTTGAGCTAGGCATCACATGTCAAGGTTTGTCATAGTGAGTGAGGTAGTAAATATTATGATATGTCCATCATAATCATCAACAACACCAACAATTTATGTTGGTGACAATGGAAAAACCTCCTCTTACGAAAGCACAAAACCGTTTAAAGGAGAAAAATAAGGAAAGGGAAAGACTACACAAGTTTTTGAGGATACGTTAAGAATGTATGTGATGGACCAGCCATCAAAATGAGAAGACTACCTATATTTGGTAGTATTTGCATAAAATAATGGGCATCATGCTTCTTTGAAGATGAGTCGATTTGAAGCCTTCTATGGCAAAAAGCGCAATACTCCAGTCAGTTGGGACAATCCAGACAACAAAATGATAATTGGGCAAGAATTACTCAAAGAAATGAAAGAGCAGATGGTAAAAATCAAGCAGAATTTAAAAGTGGCACACGACAAACAAAAAAGTTATGCACTCAAAGGAAGATCAGTAAAATAATTTAAAGTGGGGGATCATGTGTATTTGAAAGTCAAGCCAAAGAAGAGTTCCCTGATATTGAGAGTTCATCCAAAGCTTGTAGACCAATTTTATGGGCCATTTGAAATTTTGGATAGGATAGGGTTTGTAGCTTATGCATTAGCATTCCTGCTTGTTTGCCACATAATGTATTGGACTTTGATTCTTAATGTATTTCATGTGTCTTTAGTAAATAAATATGTACCTAATCCTAGCTACATAATTAATTAGACTCTGATTCAGGTGGAACTAGAAGGAGATATTTCAATGCAACCACTACGTATCATTGATCATAAAGCTACATTGTTGAGAAACAGGGCCATCGAGCAAGTAAAGTTCCAACGGACCCATTGCAGTCCTATAGAAGCAACGTGGGAGCTCAAGGATATGATGTGGGAAGCATACCCACAACTATTTTGAAGTTATAATAAAATTTTGTAAATGTACATAGTGTCGATGATGCATTAGGAACAGTGCATAAATTAAGGGGGAGGGGAAATTAATACCCTAGTTTGACCCCACATTGTAAATTTGTAAATATTGAAGTAAAAGGGCTAAGAAGCTAGAAACAAATGGTCATGATGATGGGGTAAATATTGAAGTGGAAGGGCCATGTAAATATGTACATTTTTTACATTAATATAAAATTTCTAAATGGTCACAGAGGAAGAAGGATGAAGACGAGATGGGGGGATATGAATCCACAAGTGGGGAAGTGATAAAGGGATTTAGCTTATATCCTTAGCCTTAGAAATTTAAACCAAGTTATTAAACCAGGATTAAGAGCCACGCTTTTATCAAACCTTTTTTAATTATCCTAAGATGGGATTAAGAGGGGGAAAATGGGCCCATGTGGAGTTACCACATGGAAACCTTAATTGTGCTTATAAAAGTGAGAAATTAAGCTTGGCAGGGGGGGTTTGTTCCTCATGCATTCTTCCACCATTCAAATTCCATTCCACTCCCTTGCCTTCGCCATCAAATGCCATATCTTGGTACTAGAACAAAGAATGAAGATGTCATTGTTGAACATGAACTATGCATGACATTAACCTGGGTAGACTAGTGTGTGAGAGAAACCTGGCCTGCAGCTTGTGCCCTGGAGTCCCAAATTTGAGACTTCATGTCTAGCCTATGCTGGAGCACTAGAAAGGAACTAGAGGTTTCCCAAGGGACAGTTAGCTAAGAGAAGGGAGGTTGTTCCTAGCGTTGTGCATGTTGATGAGGAAGGAGAATTGAGGATTGGGACAGTTGTGGAGGGGGTTTCTACACCAATGGGTTGATTAAGTAGAGTGGCAGTAGGAGATATTTTCCCTTGTGTATTAATAGCACCAACTCGGGGGGTGGCCTATCAAAGTAAGATATGATTTGAGAGTGCCTATGGTTGGGAGGAATGTCCTTCACATGCAGCCAATTGGAGAACATTAAGATAAGTACCTTACTATGTACTCAAATGTTATGGTTTCAATATGTTTTTATTTACTGTTTCAATTTACTAGTTGTAATTATGTAAATGCATGGAATTGCTTGGCATGGAACCTGTAATTTATGTTTGAATTTCCTATAAATTATAATGTATGCACAAGATAATTTGGGCCGCCATGTATATTTATTTATGCTATGGCATTAAACGAATTTGGGCAGAATGATAAACTCATATACATAATATGAGTACCCCATCATCTCAATGGTTAAATGAGGTGACCACAAACGTTAAAAGTAGATCCATATGGCTTAAAGAAGGCAATAATAATACTAAGTTCTTCCATAAGTTTTCCAATCACATAAGGATTTCTAAATCTATTTGGGAGCTTAAGGATACTTGGGGGAAGACTATCAATTCAAAAAAAAAGGAATTGGAAGGTGCAATTGTCTCTCATTTTTTTGAAGTTTCTAGGGATTCAAAAAGGACAAATAGGTATGCTCAACTAAAGTTGTCCAACATTTTCCCATATTTTTCTTTGTAGAGGAAGGTCTACAAATTGGAAAGGAAGTTACTTTAGAAGAATTAATAGAAGCCATCCTTAAAAAAAATTGTCAAAACGAAAAGTCCCGACCCTAATGGCTCTACCATGGAATTATTTTTTTCCTTCTTTGATATCATGGGTGAAGATCTATTGAGAGTGGTTGAAGAATCCCGAGTAAATGGATATGTGTCAAGCTCCTTAAATTCAACTTTTATTGCTCTTATCCCAAAGAGTTCCGATCCCGAGCCCTTTGATGAATATAAACCTATATCCTTGTGTATTATGGTCTATAAGATCATCTCTAACATGTTCTCTAATATAATGGATCCTAAATTAGTTGAGCGTATATCAAAAGAACAATTTGGCTTTCTAAACGTGAGGCAAATTCTTAATGCAATTGGGGTTAGTAGAAAATGCACCCATTCCAAAAAACAAAGAAACTTGTTTCTCTTATTCTAAAAATAGATATGATGAAAGCATATGACAGAGTTGAATGGGTGTTCCTCAAATTAATTATGCTTCAAGTTGGCCTTCCTTTATTGATCACTAATTGGATAAGGTAGTGTGTTAAAAAAACTTTTTTTTGTTTTAATCAATGGGAATCCTTCATCTTGTTTTAATAGTTATAGGGGTCTTCAACAAGGGTATCCTTTACCCCCCTATTAGTTCCTTCTAGTGGTGGAAGGACTAAGTAGACTTATTGGGAGAGCTAAACAAGAGAAGAAATTATCAAGTGTTAAAGTAACCTCTATTCATTCCACTACCGAATTACTCTTTGTGGATGATGTACTGTTATTATGTAGTGGCACCATGGAAGAATGGAAAAGTTTTCGTGAGTTTATTTAGTTGTTATGTGATTCCTTTGGAATGGAGGCCAAATATTCAAAATTCTTACTTTATTCATAATGATGTTTAGGACTATGTAATTACTCATATACATGTTTTTTTCCTTTCAACTTAGAGCAGTTATAGAATGGTTTCAAAAAAATTTGGGTATTTTTTGAAACCAAATAATTATGTCAAGATAGATTGGATGTGGCTTTCTGGAAAAAATGAAAAAACCATAGGATGTTGGTGTTACAAGTGGATTTCCATTGGAGGTATGCTGACTATGGTGAAATATGTATTGGAAAGCATTCATGTTTATTGGCTTTCCCTTGCAAAGATCCCAGTGTCCATACTTCATAGTACAAGGAAAAAATGATGCATTTCTTATGGCCAAGTAATGGTGATAAAAAATAAATTTCATATGGCTTGTTGGGAAAGAATATCAATGCCAGAGTCTCTAGGGGATGGGGATTAAGAAACCTCCTTTGGTTCAATACAACCCTGCCTCTCAATAGTTTATGGAGGGGTTTATTTGGCTTTGATGTATGGAAAGAAACTTTATCTGCAAAATACTTTAAAAACAAACTTGTTGTAGAATTGATTAGGAATTCAAAAAAATTATGTAGGCTAAGCTTCAAATTTTTGGTATGGATGTATCAATTCCTACCCTTGGTTGGGTTCATGGCTATTGTCAAAAATTGCGAATGGAAAATTATCCATCTTGGTATTGATCCATTTATTGGTAGGTAGTATATGTACAAACTGTTATGAGCTCTTATTAATGAACTTACTATTCAAGGTTATTACATATTAGCTCATGTTCATAATATGATGGATGGATTGTCTTCTTACTAGCTTTCTATAAGTGATTTAGGTCTTATAGGTTACCTTGTTGAAGAATTAAATTGTTTTATTCTAGGTCTAAACCACCTTGGCACAAGATTATCTAAAGAGGATGACAGACTAGTATGGTCTTGGAACAAGATGATGGTAAAATTAATGCAAAGTTAGCCTATGAGGCTATCACTACAATATCTTGTGATAATGTTGAGAAATGGTGGCATCAAAATTTGTGGAAATGGCATATTCCATTAAAAACAAAATGCTTCTCCTTGCTCTGTTTAGAAAACAAAATTTTGACATGGGAAAATTTGACCAATAGAGGGTTTGAGGGTCCTAACATTTGTATTTTATGCAAAAATGATCCTAAATTTGTTTACCATTTATTTGTGAAATGTTTATTTATTAGAATTGTTTGGAATGAGGTTCTTGCAGGGCTACACATTTCAAGGGACTAGGTTCAGTCTATATTTGATGAAAATTTGAAGTTCTGGACTAAAAACTTCCCTTAGTACAAAGAACTTCCCTCCTTTATTGGTTGGGGAATTTGGAAATAGAGGAACAATTGTATCTTTTAACAAATTAATGCAATAATACTCTCAGTTGGTTAGCTTAAGAATTTAGGGTTGATATAGAGACTTACACAGGAATCATATACATAAAAAACAAAGATTATGCAAGGAACCTGTTTTTTCATACGATGAGATTATTGGTTTTTTTTATGGTGTTTCTCCTTGTAGCCAATGTGGAGGAGGTATGATGACCAGAATGTCACACGGGACTCATTTTTTGTTATGGCTTGGATGTGGTACAAGAACCAATACAAGGGCATAGTTATTGGCTCTTTGGGGACTTCTTCTTTTTACATATTCAAGGGGTATTTTAGCTCTATAGGTTTTCTGTGACCCTAAATCAGTTGTGCATTGGGAAAAAGGTGAAGCATCTCTTCAGTTTGTCATCTTGGATCATTGGTGTGATAGGATAAATTAACTATAAACTTCCTTTTCCCACATCTATAAGGAGTACAATTCTATGGTTGATTTCCTTTCAAAAAGGACAGTGGGAGCTCCTGAAGGCATTATATATTTTGAAGAATTTCAAGACTTTATTAAGATCTATGAAGGCCTACTATGAGTCATCAACTCTGTTTTTTTCTTTTGAATTTTTTAGATAGGTTATGTGTACTAATTTTTTATTAGTGGTAGGCCTTTTTTGAGATGGTAATTAGATGTGAAGAGTGATTAAAGCAAGTCTATTTTTTGACTTAAGCATAGTAGTCATCGTACTTTGAAAGCATCTACTGAAAACGATAAAGATTTTTCTTTTTCTTTTGTTGAAAATCCTATGTGCAAAAGTGATTATAACTTTGATTCAAACTTTGAACATCAAGTTGTAGTTTTTTTTTCTTCGAAAAAAAGAAGAAGAATAAGAAGAAGAGAAGAAAAGAAAGAAAGAAAGAAAGGTTAGATGTTTCAATCCTAAATTGTATGGTTCAATTCACTTTTAACAATAAAATTATATATATATATATATATATATATATATATATATAACTTTAATCATAATATAAACTAATCATAATCATAATAATATTCATAACCTAGTATAAATTATAACAAGATTAAATATAAAAGATAAAGAAACGGACCAAAATCCATATTGTTTTTGTATTTATCTAATCCACATAAAGTAAGAGAGAAACTACCAAAAGCAAAATAACTTGTCCACATAGAGTAAGAGAGAAACTACCAAAAACAAAATAACTATTACATCTGCCATTACCACATTTTGAAAGATGTACATCTTAACAAACTGTCGTAATAACATCACATAAAAGCAAACCATATACTAAAGATTGAAAAGATAACATGCAACTGAGTCATTCTTGGAATTTTGTGGGCTCATTGCCTGATTAACGGGTGTTGAAGATGTCCACGAAAACCTTGACTTGTTGTTGCACGAATTCTCCCTCCATATCCTTTGAATTTGCAAACCTGGTCTCGCAAGTCTACTCCCCTTGCAACATATCCTGGTGTCTATCCACAATAGGGTGACTTGCTCTAGTTGAGCACCTTGAACCTACAGCTGTCCCTCCATATCATCAAAGTGGTAGTCCATGTTTGAAACATGACATGATAACTTAGACACGACCACTACAACACCTTCCAATTGCGTAGAAAATCGCATCAAGATGGCCCTCGGATCAACAATATCTGCCTTCACCTCCCTTGGGCTAGCTCCTCAATGAGACTCTTCAAACACCATGATGTCCCAGGTCTTCAACTTTGACCAACTATACTCAAAATAGCCTAATTGCCCCTACACTCAACTCCTTGAAATCCAAATAGGGACCCCTAGAAACAAGATGAAGGGATTACAACTTTGGTTGTTCTTTTGTCTCACCTCCCCGACATAAATCCACCACAAACAAAACATAATCTTCACTCCAAGGGAAAACTTAAAATTGAACACAGTAATGAATTATCGAAGCTCCATAAGACTCCATAATCGAAACACCAAAAACTTTCTAAATGCATAGGAGAACCATCAAGGTAACCTTCATGTACGATGGAATAAATATCCACCATGTCTCATACTTCAGACAATTGAGAGTTGGCAATTTGAATGCATGCAATAAATGGTGAATGGGATACAAAACATGCCCATAAAAGACATTAGGGGAGTCATCATAAGTGTTAAGGACTCTTTTTTCCCTCCACAACACCCTAATCCAATTTGACAATTGGGTTGGCTAAGTGATATGCCTCAACATTGTTTTCCCTCTTTATATGCATCATACTACATGCTATGATTTGCTTAATTAAGTGTCTAATTCGAAATTCCATCCTCCCTCAAATCCATAGATAAAGCTTTTTTGGGGGCTTGTGAAATGACGAGCATGTAATATCCTAGGATTATCACATTTGCCACACCCATATAAACCAATATTTCCAAGCTAAAAAACAAAGCATAACTCTGAACTTTAATGTTGGTGACCACATAGAGTCCCAAGCAAAGGTTTCTACTATTTTAGTTTGAAATCAAGGAGAATTAGTTACCCATCCCAAATAAGTTATAACACTGTTAAATATTAATCAAGGAGAATTCCTTACCCACCCCCAAAAAAATTATAACACTATTAAATATTAAGCAGGACAACGATTCATGCATGGTAACCAATAGTTCATGGTAGATAACTAGAAGAATGTGAGAGATAAAAAAAGAATATAAAAATTAATTATTGGTTGATAAATGAATAACCGGTAGCTGATGCACGAATGCATAGATAACATATAATTTGGGGTGGACTAGTAGTTGACCCATGGATAATGTATAATTTCATAGTACTTAACTTGGTTGTGCTTATTTTAGAATTTACTTGTCATTCACCATTTAAATGATATCGATTCTACATCTTAAAGTTTTACATTCTACAATTTCAAAAAGAATTCAATGTGTCCATGATTAAAAATGTTGAATATGTTCAGTGTCAAAGAAAAGATTATGAACGACAAGGAAATAGCAAGGGAATAAATTAGTGGAGTTGAAAAAAACTTGACGATCTTGACGAGAAAATTTGGGAAGATGATAATCTTTATCGTGCGATATTTTATGGTTAAACATCTTCTTTACTGATTTTTTTAATATATTTGGTTAGTCATATTCTCGAAGTGTGGGTCCTTATTCTGTGGGTTCATATTTGTGACTTTACACTAAATTTTGGTATGACGACTCGCTTTTCTCTCTTGTACTTGTTACTCTTTTCTCAACTTCCTTATCAACTGCCCATATCAATATTTTATGTCTCTAGATGATGAGTAATTCAGTAGTGGTGTTCCTCTTTTCCACACTTCCTTGTCAACTGCCCATATCAATATTTTATGTCTCTAGATGATGAGTAATTCAATAATGGCCTTTCCTTAGGAATTTAGCAGTGTTAAGATGATAAATGGGTCTTTATATACCCATCCATGTTTGTATTTGGTTTGGGTCATCTCATACCCACTCTCCTCTAAATGTTTTCAACTACCCTTATATCTCTATTGAGCTAGGTATGCCTATTCCTTTTTCTATACTTCATCATCCTTCTTCATATCCCCTTGCTAAGATTAACCGGGGGTGTTGAAATGGTGGTAATTCACACGTGGTTATTTATGCTTAAATGCCCTCTTTGTGAAATTGTTTTGTAGCGGCTCATAACCCCCTCTTGAAGGGGTGCCTTTTTTCTCACATGGATGGTTTACTACTCAAACATTTATCTGTATCATCTCATCATATCGATTCATAGTGTGATTTATAGTGCTTGATTCTTTAGTCTACAAGCACCACCTATTATGTTTCTTTTGTTCATGGATTCATCGTCTTTCTTTACGATTGCATATAGTTCACACTCATTTAGAGTCTCTTGGTGATTCCATTCAATCCTTGTGGTCAATAGTGTACCTATGCCAAGCACCAACATGAACGTGTATTAGTTATGGGAGCAACACAACTCTCTATACATCTTGTTTGTATTTTATCCATATTTGATCACATTTTGGTTAACCATCTTTTATATGATTTGATGGTGATTCTAAATTTATCAATGATTTTTAGAATATGGAGCAAACTCAAGCTCTATTGTTTTCCAGGCCCATACCAATGGCCAAATAGACTCTAATCATGGAACCATAATTCATATATTATGTATGTATAATTATACAGAACCTTGCACTTGGGATGAAAACATACCATTCATTCAACATGCTTATATGATTAGCACCAATTCACACTTATCAAATCATCCATAACTACATAGGAAGACATTCATCTTTTAAGAGTTGGTTCAAACCATGTAGTATTTGCATCAAGATAAGTAGTACATCCTTCATTAGCTGAGGCTTCAATTGCATAAATGGTGCCATGAAGCAAGGATCCATTACCTTCCAAGGGGTTACAGATGATCAACATCTAGATTCTCGGAGATTGAGAGGTGCAGAGGCTCACTTCAATGAGCTTCGGGAGCTCTTGCTAAATTGGGAGCCTCTGCTAAATCAGAAGTTATTGGTATATCTGGCTTGCAGGCTGTTGGATGTACTCTTGGGAGGTTGCTGTTCCCATGATTAAAAAAAAAGATATGTGCCGAGTCTGAGCCAGTAGTTAGGTAATTAGCAACTAACTGTTGGGGATTTATGCTTTGATAGCAATTATTGGTATGTGATGGTCGAACCCACTGGTTTTGAATGTGATAGCTGACACATAAATGCCGTGATATACATCCAAAAACAGAGAATGATGAATGATGATTGCTGATGATTAAGGCAATACAAACATACCAAACACAGAAACCAACAACTCTGAAAATGCATAAACTAAACAGAGAGACCAACAACTTTGATTTAATTTGAGTCTCCAATTTTAATATGCATCTCATGAGGTCTGTTTCTCATTCTTTCTCTCAAACCTTTCACCTGTTCACACACATTCCTTCTCAACTCCTTCCACCAAATAGCAGTGCTCTCTTTATCTCCTGCGTTCAGAGAATTCAACCACGTCTCTTCAATCACTCTGTAACGAGCAGGTATATTATTATTGCCATCCAAATAATAATGTCCACGCTCTTCATCCATACCCATTCCATAGAAATATGCTATATCCATGGGTTCCACCAGAGTCCTGTACTTCTCCCACTTGGATATAATTAAAAAACTATCATTTGTATATTTCGTTTGCAGATGATCAAGCAGTACAGCATCCCAGTAACTTGCAGCAATCTCTCTGTAGAGCTCANCCACTTGGATATAATTAAAAAACTATCATTTGTATATTTCGTTTGCAGATGATCAAGCAGTACAGCATCCCAGTAACTTGCAGCAATCTCTCTGTAGAGGTCAGCTTCTTTTATTCTATGGACGTCGTTGGAGGGCAATTGGGCTTTAAGGAGGAGGAGAGGAAAGTGGAGATGGCTCTGGTTGTTACGAATATTGATGCACCACTCTGAGTATTCTTCAAGCTTGAACATGGCTATGCGATAGTTAAATTCTTTGTCTGTTAGCCAGAGTGTTGTAATCTGTCTCCTATCTCTCTGCCTATTTTGTTCTCCTGCAATGAATGTTATGCCAATGAGGAGCACAGTGACAGTGAAAATCACAACCCACAGGGCTACTTCATAAGATTCCATGGCCACTTCCGTGCTCTGAAAATTCATACTGTGACCTGAAAATTTAATGACACATAAAGCCCCGCTTTATGCTTTTGCAAAGTAAAGTAGATGTGCTGAATCTACTTTGCTTCGCTGAAATTCATGAGCATCCCATTAAAGAACAGAAGAACAATACTATATGGGACAGGTCTGTGTTGTTATGTCCACTTCACTCGTATGATAGGACCACCTGTAGATGTGCTGAATCTACTTTTCTTCGCTGAAATTCAAGAGCATCCCATTAAAGAACAGAAGCAGAATATTATATGGAACAGGTCTGTGTTGTGATGTCCACTTCAGTCGTATGATCGGACCACCTGTAGAAGCTGTTATTGCTTCAGGTCCACACCTTTTGAAGATATCAAGAAGGATGGCAGGGGTAGGATTAGTCTTCATCTATATTTTAGGTCACGAGAGAAACCTGGTCAATGGAAGTGGGAAAAAGGAATTAGAAAGTAAAAAAAGCAGAAAGCTGTCAATAGTCAGCTTGCAGTGGGACTGGAATAATACTTTTCTGCTCTATTGTTTACTATGATTCAGAGGGCCATGTGTTGATGTTCACTAATTAAAATGTGTTGGAGAGACGATTTATCATGGATTTTGATTATATATATTCTATCGGCCATTTTAGGGGCTGTGGAGAGAGTTGCCCAATGGAATTGGCCTTCTTTTGAGGGGTTGTGGAGAGAGTTCTTCAATGGAATTGGCTTTTTTTTTTTTAGGTATTGGCATAGCAATTAACAATTGCGTTGAGATATGCATCATAGTAGCATAATTCAAGTACGAATTTGATTTGATACGGAAAAAATAAGTAACGAAAAAATCAAACATGTATTTTTCAAATTCCTCCGAAAAAAACACACATGAACCATTGAAGATGTTCATGTAACATTGAATATTCATTAAAATCCACATGAGTCGGAGTTGGAGGACATGTTGACGATGAACCCCGGGGGTCGACCTGCAGACGGCGAACCAAAAAAACTAGCTTCAGCCTTCAAATTGAACAAATTCTCGCCGCCCAGTGGATTAATTTCAATTCGTAGTGCGCACTGCTCGTGGTATCATACTATCATGTTTCACTATCAACTTGCAAAGCTCGTGGTAGTATATTTATAGTATATAGACATAATAATAAGCTATTAAATGTGTTATAATGAAATTTACAACGTTTCAGGTCGACCGATGGGCTTCCAAGCAGAAATATTTTCAAACATTACACCTGAAATGGGTCATATCCGTACATGGCCGAATATTTGTCGAATTCTGAATGCATTCGAAAATTCAATATGGGAAACCCCAATTTGGACGTATTATGCTACTATGATATACATTGTAGATGAGATTGGAAATAACTTAAAGTTTTTATATTCCATTTTTTTTTTAATATTGGAGACTCTTTTATGATTATCAACAAGGTAAAGAAAAAAATTTCATTTTTTTTCTTAAATCTTGGGTAACTCTTTTCTAGTTATCAACAAGGTAAAGAAAAAAATTGTTAAAGAAAGTACAAATTTATCGAGAATCTTTGAAAGGACCAATTGCCTTCAGTAAAAGAAGCAAATTAGTTACAACAAGCCATGAAAGCAACCAAATTAATGGAGGCTAGCCAAGGAAGCAACCAAATTAATCGAGCCTTCCTAAACGTAAGTGTCTCCCCTAGATTTTTATAAGTTGGGTTTAGATTTCAATTTCTAATTTCCAACTCAATGAACTTTGAAATTGATGGCATGGGTTACATTTTTTATAAGTTGGGTTTAGATTTCAATTTTTAATTTCCAATTCAATGAACTTTGAAATTGATAGCATGACTTACATTTGGCAATACCTTCTCCATGCGAGGGTTCACTTGAAATTTATGGCAAGTGAGGGGGCTATAACACCCTTTCATGTTCTTGGCTCCCTCTTACACTTACCCCACCTCTCATTTGTTGTTCCCTTTATGACCCTTTAGTGATGTTTCTTTAGCATTGGTGGGATAACTCTAGTGAGCACTACCACTGATGCGACAAGGCTTGGGATGCAAGATCGTCTTCATGATGCTTCAAGTTTTAAAATTGGTGGTACTTATCCATCTTCCTAGGTAGTGCAAAGAGGTATTAAGGACAATTACCTTCTTTGCATTTCACTTGGTTGGGATAGGAGTGAAGTTTTACCGCTCAAACATGATTATGGGGTGGGAACTATGGAATCTCATTTCAATGTTGTTTGTTGCGACTTGTTTTCTGTGTGTGGTGGGAAAATTCTTTCGTGGGTTTGAAACCACCATATTTCAAGGAATTTGCTCTATGTTGATATTGCTAACCCCTCAAACTAGGGAGCAACTAAGGGAGATGGTCTTAGTGACATTCATGAAATAAAGAGGATGATGCATCATTTGAAATCTCAAATGTAATGAGGGTGTCAATTGATGGCATAAACTCAAACATTGCGCAATAAGACGCTAGACAAGAGAATCCTGAGAGTAAAGTGAAGGATCAAGGGGAGAAAATTGACACATTGAACAGTGACACAAAGATGTACTTCAACATCATTATGGGTTTATTCCAAGGTATGAAGTCACAAATAGTTCACTATCTGGGTGCAAAGCTGATGGAGGAGGAAAAAGTTCACCAGTGTGCCATAGCTATTATGGAAACCTCCAACTCCAAGGAACTTGGTAAAGAAAAGCAGTAAGAATGCCATAGTGGCCATGTTTTCTCCTAGTTTTGATGTTTTAATGTATTTTACTTGCATTTTTTTGGCTAGGATGGTACATTTAGATATATAGTTGTAAGTTTTTTTGTGAAGGTAGTAAGCATAGTTTTAAGGATGTATTATGAAGAGAAGTTTTGTGATGTAACTCTACAACAGATATGGTTTTTTGAACAATCTCTTATATTTAAATTTATGGCTAATACTCCTCAAAGCTTTTAATACAAAGCATATTGCTTATTTTGGTTATAAAAAAATTTACAATTTTTAGTTCATGAAATTACATTTTTTAATGTATAAATAGATCATTCAAGAAACATTGCATTTTAACCAAAGATTATATAGCCAAATTCGGTACTGTGAGTCACACAACAACAACAAAAAATCCAAATCGTAGACTACATTTTAAGTGCATATTTATACTTTATTTTTAACAAAGCAATAGTTAAAGTGAATGCCACACAATTATTAAGAACGTGGACATTAATATTGAGCATTTTTAGTACTTCTTCAAAATTATAAAAGTCCTCTAGTATTAATGTCCATTTAAAAACTAAATTTTTCATGTATATCTACAAATCCTAATGAAGATTATGATTAACTTCTTATAGAAACATGTTAAGCCATGAAGACACATAACATCGGAAGTTCACTTAGGTATAGGCCATTCAACAAATTCTTGTACCTTATTGGGGTTTATTTTCAATATTTCTTATAAAATCACCAAACTCTAATAAATCAACTCTTATTTCAAGTGGATTAATGATTTTTCTTTTCTCTTTCCCATACTTTCTCTAAGTGAAACAAATGCTCGTATATGGACTTGCTAAAATTTAGAATATCATCAAATACACACCAAACATTTCATAAAAGACTTCAAAACTTCATCCATTAGTCGCATAAATGTGCTAGGTGCATACTTTTGTGCTCTTAGTTGTGTATTTACAGGGGAATGCGTTGTATCTAGTTACTAAAATGTCCACCTTATTTACTAAAATGTCTATCTTTTTTACAGTAATCTTTGACGGTCCTTTTAAAGAAACGCTTATACTCCTATTTCTATAAGTAATTATCAAAGGTAATCGTGTCACACATTTATTGAGAGTTTGGAACTGCTAGTATTGGTCTTTTAGTAGCTTTCTTTTACAAAACACTTCTCTATTGCTAATGCCCACTTAAAAACCCAATTTTCTATATATTTAATAAGTGTCCCACAAATCTCAATGGAGTTTATGATTAACTTCCTATAGAAACATGCCAAACAATGAAAACCTATAATGTCAAACATACATATAGGTGTAGGCCATTCAACAATAGCTCGTACTTCATTGGTGTCTATTTTCAAATCTACATGTGAAACCAAAAGTCCAAATAAATCATCTCTTCCCACACAAAAAATAACATTTATTTAAATTGATAAACTACTTTTCCTCCTTCAATCTTTCCAACACTTTATGTAAGTGAAACAAATGCTCAAATGCTCATCCACAAACCTCCTAAAGATCAAAATATCATGAAGATACACAACAACAAACCTTCTAAGAAATACTTCAAAGCTTCATTCATTAATCTCATGAATGTGCTAGGTCCATACATTTGTGTTCTTGGTTGTGGATTTCATTATTTATTATTCATTAGTCAATGTGCCTATATCTAGTTTTTAAAATGTGTATCTTAAAAAAAATGTTTTTTTATACCAATTTTGAGGGGAAGTTTTTAAAGACACACAAGGAATTGTCAAAGGTAAGTGAGTGTCACACATTATTAGTCCCTCTCGAGGGTCAAGGTACTATTGTGATTAGTTTTAGGTTGACTTTGTATTAGTTCTGCCTTCCACTCTATATTTCTCTACAAAGTCTAATCTTTTTTTTTTCACAAAAAAAAAACCTTCCTACTATTATATTAAATCAAGGAAAGATTACATCTATCATGAAGATTCCTTCATATAAGTTTGTTTTAGATTTGCTTCAAAAAATAAACTCCCTTCAAGTCTTGACTAAGCTAAATAACAAAAAGAATACTAATAGCTACTTCTGCTTTGCAAAAAGGTCTAAAAAGCCTTGAGATAATTTCTTAATACATCAGCCCCTTAAGGTCACATTCGCCTTCAAAAGATATAGTTCCTTCCATAAATTATTGTATTCTAGCTACGCCAAAATTAAGAGGAAGAACTTCTTTGGATAGTGTATCTGTTGTATCATTGTAACACCTAAAGATATGATTAAAGATGATCTCTGTAAATAACCTTCTAATATCTTGAATTTTCTAGATCCAATGTTTAAATAAAATCACCTATAAATTAGTAAGTCCATTTAACTAATCTATAATGATCTTTGAATGTCCAGATATATTGATTTCATAAATACCAATATGAAAAACAATTAATCATATTTTTTAAAATTCCACTGGCCAATATGTTTAAGGCCATATTACATCCTTCACTTCAATATATGTTCCTTGAACGTTTTAAATTAATATTTATTTTGACACAATTATGAATGTCAAGCCTCAAATGGATGATAAAGAAAGCACTAACAACATTCACACACTTTATGAAATAAACTTCCAATAAAACACTTATGACATAAACTTCGAATGTTACTTAGTAAATATAGTAGTGTTGATAAACATATTAACAAATAACAATGATTCACAAATGTATCGTGAATTATATCGCCGTTGTGACTTTAGTATACAAATTGGATTATTTAACATAATGTATCGGTTATTATCCATTTCTACATTATTTTATATCGCATATCTATTCACCTCCTTCAATTTTCAATAGCACCATCCTAGATATTTAAAACACATAGATTTGTCTAACTATTTGTACTTTTATAACCAATGTTAAAGATGTTTGTAGTAACCTATGTTTAGCATTTTCTTAATTAATTTATTTTTATATTAGGGAATCGACAACTAGGGACTGGAATGGTACTTGTGTGACATAAGGTCCAGGGATTCATTCTCGCTACCACTTATCCCTAGGTGCCTCACAGCAACCCACAAGCATGTGACACAGGTAAGCCCGAGTGTGATTTGAACTCATGACCTCCTTTACAACATGTGACTTCATATCAAACGAATCGTCAATGAGCCACACCCGTGCGAGCAACACCTTCTCCTCTATAGAATGCCTCGAGCAACTTCTTTTGTTTAACTCTTATGTTGTTTTTAATACAAAGGAGCCAGATACTTTGGAGAAGCTTTTGATTTAGTTTTATTATCTTTTCCTCTATTTTCCTCTAAAGCGACTTCTATTATTATTCATATGGATGTTAAGGTAACATGTAAATTTTAATGTCATATTTTCAAAACTTTTTTTTGAATTTAAGTATTTTATGATCATATATTTTATTTGCTTGTCATACATGCACATGCAAACTAAAGAAGAAACTAAACTTGCAAATTCATTAATTGGCAATTTTAGTTACTCAAACAACTATTTGGGTGATCTAGATTTATGTGAGAACAAAGAAAGAGCATATATATTCACATACACAGATATATGGCAATAAACACAATGATACGGTAAATTAAGATTACTAAAAAAATGAAACTAAACAAACTCTAAAACAAAAGCAGCTAGAATGGTGGTAGTTGTATCTCTAGGAAGAGATGTGGCAAGCACACTCATTCATGACAAATTGAATATAAAAGGACGCCAAAAGGCCTTTTATCTTAGAGCCTTGGAGAAGTAAAAACTCTAAACCTAACCCTAGGAAATGAATCGTCATAAAGTTTGCAGCCCCAAGGTATTTAGTTGAACAATCAACTTCTCGTGGTCATAACTTTTGCATACAATCTCTGTTTCGAGTGATCGATAACCCATTGGAAAGGTCTATTTGAGAGTTAACACTTTCGATTAGGGATGAATGGGTGCTATTGTTTCACTTTTACCCCCTCGAATTGCCAAAAAACGTTGTTTAGGGCCCCAAAATGGCCCTAGAAATTTGAGACTTGAAAAAACTATAGAAAATTACAAGAAAAATGCCAAAATGCAAAACTGTTTTAATACAATGGAATAGGTGGGTGGCCACTTATATCCATCTAGAACATCGAGAGAGAAACTTGGAGTATTCTTTAGTGTACCCTAGGACTGCCATCAATGAAGTTATATATATATATATATATATTACTCGGGCATAAGTAGAGCTCATAAAACAAATGAACCTTAAATGAAGTTATTGGGAGGCAAAATATGGACATATGAACATAGGTCAAAAATATTTGCATAAACCTCCAAAACCGTCCTCCTGAGACCTAATAAGTTTTTACTTTTTACAAAAGTCGATACAAATCACTCTCACCAAAGCACATCCAAACAATTTAGCACATACAATTTACTACAATAATACCTCCAAAACTGTTCCACGTAACTTCTTTAAATATGTATTGGGACCTCCAAATATGGCTGCATATTGAAATATGTCCAAGAAAATAGCCTTAACAGTGCTTTGAATTGTCATAAGGAACCATAGAAAGGAGAGACTATTTATTAACAATCTCTGGTGCACAAAACATCATAATGGTGCCCATACCCTTATTAAAAGGTGTTTATGCATTATAGAGGACGTGTTATGTGATTTATGGCATCATTTATGGGCTTTATCCTTAAAGGATTTTTCAAGGACCGAAGAAACTTATTTTCCTCCCTTAATCATGTCCAAATCCTTAAGGCATGTCTCTAGTGTATAAGACTTCAAAATGGTATCAATATTCCACCTAGAGGCAAAATATTGCTTTTAAAGGGCCTATGTTGTGATTTTAGATCATGTTCATGGTCAGTGAGCCTTAAAGATCCATTTATCATGTAAGGATCTTGCTTTCATCCCATGACTCTAGTCAAGGAGTTGAGACCCATCCCAATATGCAAAAATGCTTGATTGTGCATGTATCCAACCTTTTATACTAAAGATCCACTTTAAATGGTGTATGTTATGGTTCATGGCCTTGATCATTTCCTATTACCTCAAGAATCACATCTTAGGGCAGAATTCCCTTAGTTTATTCCCCAACCATTGTTAAAGACCCATATATAGTGCACAAAACCTCGTATTGGCACACATATCCAACTTTAAAGATAATAGTCTCCTATACAGTGCATGTTTTGTGGTTTGAGGCCTTGTTGATGGTCCTCGGTCCCTAGATGCTTCGTATAGGGACTTGTTTTCCTTGATGACCCATGAGCCTTATATGCTTCATTTGGAGCCTAATTACCTCTTTTTCCTCGCCTTACTATAGTGAAATCCCTGAGAACTATCCCTCAAGTAAAAAACCCTCTAAGAGCAACAAAATTACTGTTCAATACATGATATTCTCATTAGAGGGACTATATGGTGGTTTGAGGTACTAATCATGTACTAAACAATCATCTTTTTTAATATGCAATTATTTATATATAAACATAAAAATAGAAAAATCCAACCATGTAGATATATTTAAGACCTTTCCAATGAGATAAAGAACTTCTAATATATATATATGTGTGTGTGTGTGTGTGTGTGTGTGTGTGTGTGTGTGTGTGTGTGTGTGTGTGTGTGTTTTAGAACAAACGCTTTATTGATGCCTGTGTGTTCTTATGCATGCCTATTTGGAAAATTTCAAGGCAATCTATGTGGCAGTTTGGAAGGCACCAAACTACAAAAAAAAGAATGAGAATGCATTATGAATAATGCGAAATGTTCATGCATGAGTGCATTCTTATGCACCCCATCATCATTTTCTCATCCATCATTATCTTGTGAGCACCTATATCTCGATGCAATACCTACCTTCATGAAAAAGTCAAAATAATTGCTCATGAAGCAATTTCATTGTTTTCGCATTCTTCAAAAAACAGGGGCAAAAGTATTAATGGATTTCATGTTAGGTTTTCCCAACTAAGAGGGGAAGGACAACATAGTTATCATTGTTGATTAATTAACGAAATATGCTTACTTTATTTGGGATCTCATGAAACACAAAGGCTACTCAAATTATCGAAATCTATGTTAAAAATATATACAAACTCCATGGGCTTTTCAAGGTTATTGTTAATGACAGAGATGCCAAAATTCACTAGTAATGTTTGAAAGAAACTATTTCATGAAATAGTTGGGACTTCTTTAATTATGGCCACTTCTTCGCATCCCCATACATATGGTCAAATTGAAACAATAAATAAGTTCATTGAAGATTACTTAAAAAACTTAATGAACTTCACAAATGACCATACTTCTACGAATATGACACTCTTTGAAGTGTTATATAAGATTTTCAAATATAATATAGAAACATGTGTAATCTTTTTGTACTCGATGCATTTTGTACTACATAACCAAGCCCATCATCAAAAGAAGGTGATTCTCATTGAGCCATGAGTAAACATTTACTTATACATATTCAATAATTGACTAGTCACACATAGGTAAGCTTGGAATAAATTCATTCAATATGTTATCCATTATTTATGGTCAATGTTATATAGATACCCAAATCCATTAACAAGGGAATATGCCATTTCCAATGCAAAAAGTTCAGCCAATTAAAAATTATACAACATTTTTTTATGAAGTCCTTCAAACTAAAAAACAAAACAAAACATAACATATTTAGAATGTGAAGAATTGTTTCAAACTATGCATCGATTTTCAAATAAAACAGTCATGAATTTGAAGTGGGGAAGGGTTCTTAGTGTGAATTCAACTTTATAAATAGAATAAATTGAAAGAAAAAAGTTAAAATCAAAAGTTAGTCCCAAAATTTTATATACCACACGAAATTCAAAAAAGTGTGAGAAAGTAATTAAATAGTGAAAATAATGACAAGCTAGATAATGTTTCATACATAATAAAAATAATGATACTATACATAATGTTTTCCATGTCTCTTGTTTATTTGAAAGAAAAAAAGAGATTCTATGACATCAATTTAGGGATAGGTATAACTTTTAAACGGAAAAAATACATAATGTTTTCCATGTTTCTTGTTTATTTGAAAGAAAGAAAAGATTCCATAACATTGATTTAGGGATAATTATAACTTTTAGATAAAAAAGAGAGACATGTTTTCATAAAAAAAATATTGAAATCAAATCCATTATGTTCTAAAATCATAAACAAACATCTTAGAAAATAAAGCACTTTGATCCCAACACTTATGTGTATCTGTAATTCAAAAAAATAAACCATTTTAAAGAAAAATAATTGATAATAAACTATTAATTCATTATCAATAATCTAAAATTCACATTTATAATCTCTTTGTATATATAGGTTAGTCAAATTCAATATCAACATTAATTTATAAAATGATCTTGTACCCTCACAATAATTAGGAAACAAGTGAAAGATATGGAGTGGTGACTCCACCCATAGAAAAAGAAAGTGAAATGAGGATAACATTTCTCACCTAGGCATGCACTAGGGATGAGGATTACATTATGTCAACATCCTTTGAGATTGTTTTTCAAAATACTTGCTTAATGTTTTGTTAGGAGCTTTTTTAATATTGAAACGTCGTTAGTGTTACATCATGGTTGTGCTTGTGTTGACAAATCGATTTTTATACCGAAATTAATCAATTGATTTTTTATGATTTTGTGTTTTTAAATAAAATAACAATTGATGTTTTAATTTTTTTTTTATGATTTTCTGTTTTTAAATAAAATAATATTTGATGTTTTGATGGAGTTGAGGTTCGATGATAAAGATGCTTGAGATGAGATGTTTTACAGCTCATTATGATATAAATGGTGTCGTAAGCATGGGTTATTTTTACGTGTCTAAAAAAGTAATAATACAATAATTATAATAAATAATAATAATAATATATTTTAATGAAATATAGATAGAAATATGTTTGAAAGGGGTGCCATGACAAAGAGAGCGAGGTCCAAGAGAGTATAAGTTAGGATACTTATAGTTGATGTGGGCAAGTAGCGATGTTAGCTCATGTAGAAAAGAATGACGGGTGTGACAAAGGACGTGGGGGAGCTTAGTTCATCGACATCCTCGTTACTAGGTATAGGTTCTCGCAAGATCAACATGTGAATGATGGAAGAACCATGAGCTTAGAAAGGAGGAGGGTGTGAGAATGTTATTATTCTTGTGGTTTCTCCTTCTACTTCTATGTTCCCATCAGTATGGCTTGTCTAGTTTGTGTAGAGGCAAGGAAATTTGCAATCCAAAGATATGTCGATCGAGGCAAGAAATTGAGTATACCATGACACTGGGTAAGCGATTTTGTTACATGCATACATTTTGCAATCATTTGGAAGTTGATACATATAGGAGTTGGTATGTAAATCCACATTTTGTGACAATGGTAGATTCTCAAAACTCTGATGGGAAAGGGAAAACATTAGTTTAGAATGAGATAAGGGAATGTAACAAAGTCACCAAAATAGGCAAACCTAGAGCCTTTAAAATCAAATGAACGAAGAAGGAAGCTCTTAAAATAACTAGGGTTGAGTGGGACGCCATGGAGCCTGCTCACATGCATCACTACGGATTCTCTAAACTAGTTAAAATTGAGGTGGAAGAATTAGAGAAGAAAGCCAACACAAAAGGGAGTAGAATCCAACTGAGACAATCAATACGAAAGCATTGCAATGGATGCCAGATACTGAGTTTTCAAGAAGCAGGGACATCAAGTTATTTAAAATGGTAGAGATATACTAGTTAAACAAAACTCTTATTGCTTAGTCTAGATAGCACAAGGACAACCGACAACACAGTGAAAGGAATTCATAGAGTAAAGGTATGATTCTTTATTCAAAGTTTGCTAGGGGCTAAAGGTGGTAGTGATGGACGAAGCTTGATGCATGAGCATCATTGGGCTTGGGCAATCAAGATCACCCAAAAAGATTTTAGTTTGGATAGTAGTTGTAAGAGGAAATAGCTGCTACAGAACCTATTACTGAGAATTTGTGCTATTACAGAATCTGACGCTGAGAGTTGTGTTGCGATAGAACCTTATCACTAAGAGCTATGATGTTACATAAATCATATAACTACGTATTTGTGTTGTTGCAGAGATAGGTTATGGAACCTCATGAATACAAATCACGTGAGCTACATATCATGTGGGCAACAGATCACACCACACATGGACACAAATCAACTTGTCACGTGGAATGAAAGAGGAATGGTTGCAACAATCCACCTTACACACATGAAAATAAAGAGGCAAAAAGGAAAAGATAAAAAGGGATAAATTCGAAGGAGTTGGGACGGTTTTCTTCCAGCTCTATTCAACTCAACAGTATTGGTTTAGTTTCAACCTGGAAAATTCGATCCAACAACAAAAGGAGGAAATCAAATCAAATCACTGCAGAAGGCCAAATTTGGGATTGGCAACTGTTTTTTATATAAGAAAGCAACATAAACTTTTATTCTTTGTTCCCAAATAACAAATTCTGATAAATTTCAATAAAGACAACATTCCATTTCTACTCTGAAATTTCTGCATGTGTGTATATATATATATATGTTGTGTTTATTTCTATCTCCCTTAAATACATGGTTGTAGTTGTGCATATGATGGAAATTAGAGATCTGTAGATCTATAGGAGAAAGTTACAGTATAATTTTTTGCATCAAAGCTCCCAAAGATCAGTAAGTAGAAACCTCTCAACCAAACCTCATTATGATATACTGATTATGCCGAGGAGAACTCACTCAACTATATAGTGATGCATGCTTATTTAGATTTTTTAATGTAATTATCATGTCGTGGGGTTTCCTTCAAGCCCTTGTGTTTACCAATTTTAGGAAGTAATTGAGGCATAGTCCACATAACAACACCTAGTTTCTGGTCTAATTTATGGATATCTCTATCAACCATGAGTTACTATGGCATTTGTGATTACTACGATATTTTGGACGTGAATGTATATGTTTGTTGAAAACTTCAAACACTCTCTGTAGTAGAAGAAATTTAGGTTTGCAATGATGTAAGCCCTTGTTTTATATATTAATAGTAAACTAAATTTAAATTATTATTTATATATATATATAAATACAAATATATATATGTGTGTGTGAGAGAGAGAGAGAAGGATTTAATTTATACATATAATAAAAATATATATTATATGCAGAAACAAAGAGATAA